>JBCNJP010001031.1:0-44388 GCA_039602395.1 Deinandra increscens subsp. villosa | reverse complement strand
TTGGATATTTTTATGTTGAAGTAACGTTACGAACTTTGCATGTGATTAGAATACTACACAAGTGACAAGATAATATAAAAATTCTTTCTATATTAAACCACATAGTTGTGGTGAAATTTCTTGTTATTGAAATTCCATCGGATATATATATATATATATATATATATATATATATATATATATATATATATATATATATAAAATATCATTGTTTTTAAGGTCGATCGTCGAAATGTTCATTTAGGGTTACGCCAAGACTAACGGATAGTTGCATAATACGTTATCTACGTTAACTAAAACACAGTTTTATGCACACATAAACAGTTAATTACACGTATTATTATATGATTTAACTTAGGAAACTTATGGGTTGTCACATTCTCCCCTAGTTGAAGGAATTTCATCCCGAAATTCAGACTGCGGCATCAGGAGCTGGGTTGGGAAAGAGATGCGGGTACTAGGCTTTGAACTTGTCTTCGCATTCTCAAGTATACTCGGATCCGCGTCGGGAGTTCCATCGAACCTTAACGATGGGGATTTGACTTCGTTTCAGCTTTTTAACCTCGCGGTCGACGATTTCAGCAGGCTCTTCCACGAAGTGAAGGGTTTCGTCAACTTGAATTTCATCGAGAGGGATGACGAGCGATTCGTCGGCAAGGCACTTCTTCATGTTACAAACATGGAAAACATCGTGTACGCTACTAAGTTCGGTTGGCAGTTGTAGTATGTAAACTACTGGCCCGATCTTTTTGAGGATCTGGAATGGACCAATGTATCGAGGGTTTAGCTTACCAAGTTTGCTAAAACGGATGACTCCTTTCCATGGTGCAACATTCAGAAGGACTTTATCACCGACTTCGAATGATAAGGGTTTCCGTCGGACGTCAGCATAGCTCTTTGACGATCGCGGGCGGCTTTTAGACGGTTTCGTTTCTGCGAGACCCTTTCGGTGGTCTCGATTACTAGTTGCGGACTGATAATTTGGCCGTCTCCGACTTCAAACCAACAGATGGGAGATCGGCACTTTCGACCATAAAGTGCCTCGAATGGGGTAGCTTGAATACTGGTGTGATAACTGTTGTTGTATGAAAACTCGTGTGACACCCGAGAATTCCAAGGTTAACTTCCGTTAGACAATCTCCGTTAGTTACATTATAAGTGTTAACTTAGTAACTAATGCTTAACTAGGCCGAATACGTCCACGACCTTTGGTTGATCACCGAACCCGTCCATATGAGTTATGTGTTTAACTATTTATCGTCATTATGTGCAATGTGATTTAAATACATGATTTAGTATTGTGAATAGCATGACAGTTTATGAATCGTGTTTATCTTGTTTAGAATGTGAAATTGACCACTTTTGGTAACCAGCGAAACTACCGGGCGAAACTATAGTGTCGCCCGGCAGTCTTTTGGCTCACTCGTGATCAGAGCCAGTTTCGCCTGGCCAGCGAAACTGCCAGCGAAACTAGGCCCTGATATAAAATATCTTAATAAATCCTAGCTCTCCCATTTGCCTCCTTTACACACAAACACACACACACTCCATCTTTCTCCTGGAAATCTGATCAGTCGAGATTCACACCGAGCCATCGAGATCTCAGCCCCGAACCATCATCCATCAAGCTTAGAGATCGAACCGTGAGTCCCAAAACCACCATTTTTATGTTTTCTATGTGTTTTCTTAAAAAGCATGCTTGAATCTTCATGTAATCACTTGATCTTCTGATATGTTGCTTAGGAATGCTAGATCTATTATAAAGTCAGTAACTTTACGTGTGAAATCCATCCATGTTGAAGATTTATGCTAGATTAGGTCATTTTAGGTTAAAATGTGTTTTTGGTGATTTGATGATGAAAATGCATGTTTAAGGTGTTAAAGCTTACAGATTTATGTTGATAAATGGTTATGTATGCTAGATAATGAATTGCATGTAATATGGAAGCTGTTAGATTGATTTTTAGGCTGATTTATGTGTTTTTCGCGACCAGCGAAACTGTGCTGTTCTCTGGGCGAAACTATGTAGTGAAACTATGTATATCTTCATCCAGCGACACTATGTAGCGAAACTGTAGTGTCACCGGGTAAACCAACCAGACCTGCTCGAGCGAATCTGCCGAGCGAAATTCCCTGAACGAAAGTTCAAATCAGTTTCGGGCGAAACTAGGCTAGCGAAACTGTGCCAACAGTTTCGAGCGAAACTAGCCTAGCGAAACTGTGTCATCGGGTATTGCCTAGCGAAAGTGCTGCCCGTGCACACAGCGAAACTGCCTAGCGAAACTGCTAGCGAAATTGAGACCAGAATCCAAACTTGTGCAATTTGCTTGAATGTTATGCCATGACTTACATGATTATGCCATGATGATACATGCTTTGACTTCTGATGTATATGAACCCTTGTTTATGATCAACCATTGGTGTCGTGTGTCGGTATGTCGTGTCTTAGTTCCAACGTGCTATGTTATGGGCCATAGTGACGTTAAGTTAAAGACTAGACACAACCTAATACTTAAGACCTTAATGTGATTATTAGGTCTTCGTTAGCAAATCATAATTTGGATTATTGAAGTGTAGCTGAGCAACCTAAGGTGAGTTTCACAAACCCTTTTATTGTGTGCCCGTTTGGGACACAACGAATGAACTTAACGATAAACAACGCTGACATTTTGAGGTATTATAATTGGGATACCTGTTATGGAAGTTGGAGTGTTTTATGGGAACACTTGCAACTGTCCATCCTTGGGGTTTCTATTGAAACTCGGAAACGACCACTATGACACTTAAACTCTTTTTAGGATTTCAGATGAAATCCAGAATAAACATTTTAATATGACTAGTGTAGGTTAAAGTCTAAACCAGATGATATCACATGATTTCTAAGGATGCTTTAAAAACTTAAAAGTCCTCAACCTAGTACTGTTGATCTGAGAAGCGAGGGGATGTTGGGTAGATCTACTGAGGGTTTGACAAACCCTGCTCCGCGGTACACAAATGTGTAACCAACCGGTTGGAGGCCGAACGGAGTTCAATGTCAGCCTATGTTTAGTTGTGGGCCTCCCAAATGGGACACAACTGGAGGCACCAACCATCGGCTATTGCCGAACTCTGTTACGTCAGCTTTCAGCCCTAGTACGACTCCTTAGTGCATGGAAACCGGATTAGCTACCCGCGATATCGGTTGACCGCTTTAACTTTTACTTAACTAGTGCATATTCGATAATTCAACACTTGGCAATGTTTTGCAAACTACTACCTATTTATATGTTGATGAATACGATTATGAGACCGGGCCAATGCATGTCATGCCCACCGTGAACTCACCAACCGTTAGGTTGACACTTGTGTGGTTTTCACTTTTGCAGATCGTTGAGGAGTATCCACCAGGGGTTGGCATGGCACAAGAAGACATTTACTTTCATTAAACTAAATTGGGAATTTGAATTTGAAACAATGATTTGTAAAGCACGTGGTTAGTGCTAAGATACTAATGTTTTATTCCGCTGCGTACTTTAAACTGTTCTTATTATGAACATTCGGACTTTACTCTGATTCGTTTAGTATTTGTAACTAATGGTTGTGGTCCTGGTCTAGTCGCACCCCTTAACGGTATAAACTCCGTTAGTGGTTAATTGGGGGTGTGACAGATTGGTATCAGAGCCATAGGTTGCAGAGAACTGGAATCATTTTTGAAAACGATTTGGAAACTGCAACTTGAACCCTTAGTTACAAACGAACAAAACAAACTCTCAAAGACAAAACTTTACGTGCCAACCTGGGATACTCGCTCTGCTGTGTAAGTAAATACTTCATATGTACATATATATATATATATATATCTATATATATAAATATATATAGACCGTGTCTAGGTAGTCTAACGGAAAACCTTAGGGAATTTTCACACACGAATACGAAACGTGAACGCTAATACGCACTACTTCGGGGGAAAGCGACAACAAAACGATGCTACACGCTACGTCCTGATTTCTACTACGATGACTACGCCGACGGTGACTTTTATGGGAAAGCCGACCTCCGACGATAGCTACTTACGACTTACGACATACTTCGACGACGCCTCGATTTTGCACGAAAATTTTTCTGGACTAATAGTGGGATAACGGGAAATGGATAATATACATATTATGGGATATGTATAGAATATAACTGTGACTGAACACTGCCTACTTTAAACTGTCCAGAAAATGTCTGGAAGAGCCGGAAGGAACAACATCAACCTGACGCCCGCGCAACTACAAGCGATGATCAACGAGCATGTGCAAGCCGCCGTGGCAGCTGTCCAAGCTACAATTGCTGCCCATGGTAATAATTATGCCGGTTAAGGCACAGGGCGATATATATATATATATATATTTTGACCTGTTTAAATTTGAACCCGAACTATTAATTGCATCAGGAAACGTCCACCACTGCACATTTAAGACTTTCATGGACTGCAAGCCGATGACGTTTTCCGGCGAGGAAGGAGCGGTAGGACTCCTCAGGTGGATCGAGAAGTCTGAGAAGGTCTTCTCCATGTGTAACTGCCCTGCTGAGAACAAGGTGAAATTCGCGACCGGTACTTTCGAGGGAGCAGCTCTATCCTGGTGGAACGCCGAAATTCAAATGGTCGGGGTAAATGCGGCTAACGACATGGAATGGGAAGCCTTTAAGGAACTGATCATGGAGGAGTATTGCCCTCGAGATCAAGTCAAGAAGCTAGAAGGAGAGTTTCTGAACTCTAAAATGTCTGGGTCTGAAGTCGAAGAGTACACTGCGCGTTACCACGAGTACGCGGTACTGTGTCCGTCCATGGTTGATGCTGAATTCAAACGCATTGAGCGTTATCTGGAGGGTCTAGTACCACAAATCAAGAGTTTGGTGACTGCCAGCAACCCAACAACTGTGCAACAAGCCATCCGCCTGGCTCACAAGTTAACTGATCAGGAGGTTGAAAGAGGTACACTTCCTGCCAGAATCTCTGAGAAGACTGCCTTAAGTGGCAAAAGAAAGGCTGAAGAAGAAGCTCCAACAATGTCTGTGAATCAATCTGGGAGATCCTCCAACTCCCAATATCAGAACAAGCGGCCTGACGACACAAGGTCTAATTTCAAATATGGCAGCAACAGTGGGAGTAACAATCGCCAAAGCGGGAATGGAAACTACAAAGGTAAAGCTCCGTTTTGTAACAAGTGTGAGAAGCACCACAGGGGTATGTGTAGCAAGGGTCTGGAGTGTGGAAGATGTGGAAAACTGGGTCATGAGGCCAACAACTGCTGGACCAACTTGCAAAGGTTGAACAACAACGGTCAGAACCGAAGGGGAAATAACAACAACAAGGGAAACGGGAACAACCACAACGGGCAAGGAAACAATCAGAACAACAACAATGGTGGAGCCCGTGGCTGTTATGAATGTGGTGCTCAAGGCCACATGAAGAGAGATTGCCCGCAATTGCGCAGGCAGGGTAATGGTAACAATGGCAACGGTGGGAACCCGGGCAACGGGAATGGTAACGATGGAAATGGTAATGGTGGAAACGGTAATGGTGGGAAGGGTAGAGGTCGTGCCTTCGTCATGGGTCAGGGAGAAGCTCGCAATGACGCCAATGTGATTAACGGTAAATTTATACTTAATGGTTTCTTTGCTACTGTATTGTTTGATTCGGGTGCTGAAAGAAGTTTTATTTCCACTAAGTTTGCTAGATTAATTAATGCTAAACCGATTGCCTTAGATGCTACGTATGTGGTAGAACTAGCGAATGGTAAACTTCATGATACGACGCAGATAGTTAAGGACTGTAAGTTAGAACTAGCTGGCCATACATTAGGAATCGATCTTATGCCTTTCCCGATTGGTAGTTTTGACGTTATAGTAGGAATGGACTGGTTATCTGAAAACCGAGCTGAAATTCTATGTCAAGAAAAAGTGGTTCGAATCCCACTCGAAGAAGGTAAAGTGTTAACAGTTCAAGGGGAAAAAGGTGGAACAGTCACTGGTATTATTTTGTTTCTCAAAGCTCAAAAGTGCCTTCGTAAAGGTCACTTCGCGATTCTTGCAAACGTCACCAATTCGACACTTCCCGAGCGCAGAATCAACGATTACCCGATAGTTCGCGACTTCCAAGACGTATTTCCTGAAGATCTGCCTGGTTTGCCTCCATTTCGTCAAGTGGAGTTTGGGATCGACTTAACTCCTGGAGCCGCTCCGATTGCACGCGCACCTTACCGTTTGGCGGTAAGCGAACTCAACGAACTCTCCGCACAACTTCGAGAGCTACTCGACAAAGGGTTTATTCGTCCAAGTTCGTCTCCATGGGGAGCACCGGTTTTGTTTGTTAAGAAGAAGGATGGAACGTTCCGTATGTGTATTGATTACCGAGAGCTTAACAAAGTTACTATTAAGAATCGATATCCACTTCCTCGAATCGACGATCTCTTCGACTAGCTGCAAGGTTCGAGCTACTTCTCAAAGATTGATTTACGGTCTGGATATCACCAACTTCATGTTCGAGATGAAGATGTCCCCAAGACTGCTTTCAGAACTCGTTATGGTCACTACGATTTTCTAGTTATGCCGTTTGGGCTAACTAATGCACCTGCTGTATTTATGGATCTGATGAATCGAGTGTGCAAGCCGTACCTCGATAAGTTTGTAATCGTTTTCATTGATGATATTTTGATCTACTCCAAGACAAAGGAAGAACACGAGAGACATCTACGACTGATTTTGGAATTACTCCGTAAGGAACAGCTTTATGCTAAGTTTTCGAAGTGCGATTTTTGGATTCGCGAAGTCCAGTTTCTTGGACACATTGTTGATCAGAATGGAATTCATGACGACCCAGCTAAAGTGGAAGCTATCAAGAATTGGTCTACTCCTAGAGCGCCGACCGAAATCCGACAATTTTTGGGACTTGCCGGATATTACCGAAGATTCATTAAGGGTTTCTCGCAATTGGCTCAACCCTTAACAGCATTAACGCACAAGGGAGTGCAATATAGATGGGGTGAAAAAGAAGAACACGCGTTTCAAACTCTCAAAGATATGTTATGTTCAGCTCCGATTCTTGCGTTACCCGATGGAGTTGACGACTTTGTAGTCTACTGTGATGCATCCATCCAAGGACTCGGTTGCGTGTTGATGCAACGGGACAAAGTAATTGCCTATGGGTCCAGGCAACTGAAGGACACTGAGAAGAATTATACAACGCATGATTTGGAATTAGGAGCCGTTGTTCATGCACTCAAGATTTGGAGACATTATCTCTACGGAACAAAGTGCACAATATTTACCGACCACAAGAGCCTACAACACATCTTTGAACAGAAGGATCTCAATATGCGACAACGACGGTGGGTTGAACTATTGAATGATTATGACTTAGCAATCAAATATCACCCGGGAAAAGCCAATGTTGTGGCTGATGCCTTAAGTCGGAAAGAATACGAAAAGCCTCGACGGGTACGAGCGCTGCAACTTACCATTCACACGGGATTGCCGGATCGGATCCGCGATGCCCAACAAGAAGCTCTAAAGGAAGAAAACTTCGCAGCTGAAGCACTGCGTGGTGTAGACGGTAACTCTGAAGTTAGGTCCGACAGACTCAGGTATTACAGTGACAGAATTTGGGTTCCCTTACTTGGGAATCTCCGTGAGCTCGTGATGGACGAGGCTCACAAGTCAAGGTATTCGGTGCACCCTGGGTCGGATAAGATGTACCAAGAATTAAAGGGTTTGTATTGGTGGCCGAATATGAAAGCCGACATCGCGCGATATGTGGCTAAGTGTTTAACATGCTCAAGAGTGAAGATTGAATACCAAAAGCCTTCTGGGCTATTACAGCAACCAAAGATCCCAGAATGGAAATGGGAGGATATCTCCATGGATTTTGTAACAGGATTACCTCATCGATCGAATCGACCAGATGCGATTTGGGTTATCATTGATCGATTAACCAAATCTGCACATTTTATTCCGATGAAGGAAAACGACAATATGGATAAGTTGACAAAGCTGTACATTGACCGAATTGTGGCACGTCATGGAGTGCCTAAGACTATTATCTCCGACCGAGATCCTCGATTTACTTCCCGATTATGGCAATCTATGCAAGAAGCACTGGGAACCAGACTGGATATGAGTACAGCTTATCACCCGCAGACCGATGGTTAGACGGAAAGGACTATTCAGACTTTAGAAGACATGCTCCGAGCTTGCGTTCTCGACTTCGGTAAAGACTGGGAGGCTCACCTTCCGTTGGTGGAGTTCTCCTACAACAACAGTTATCATTCAGGTATCGGTGCTGCACCTTTTGAAGCCCTTTATGGCAGAAAATGTAGATCGCCCGTGTGTTGGGCTGAAACGGGTGAGAAAGGACTCACCGGACCAGAACTCATTCATGATACGACTGAACGCATTATTCAAATCAGAAAACGGATAGCCGCAGCACGTGACAGACAAAAGAGCTATGCCGACAAACGCCGTAAGCCCTTGAAGTTCGAGGTAGGCGACAAGGTGCTATTGAAGGTATCTCCCTGGAAGGGAGTGATACGCTTTGGAAAGCGTGGAAAGTTGAATCCTCGCTACATCGGACCGTTTGAAATCATTGGGGAAGTAGGCCCGGTGGCCTACCGTTTACAACTCCCTGCCGAACTCGATGGATTTCACAACGTGTTTCACGTCTCAAACCTGAAGAAATGTCTGGCTGAAGACACTGAAATAATTCCTTTAGAGGAATTGGAGATCGACGAACATCTCAGATTCATAGAACAACTAGTAGAAATCATGGGACGCGAGGAGAAAGCCCTCAAACGCAGCAAGATTCCGATCGTCAAGGTTCGATGGAACTCAAAGCGTGGACCAGAATATACTTGGGAACGAGAGGATCAGATGAAGAAAAAGTATCCTCACTTGTTCGAGCAAACGTCCACAGAAACTCAAGGTATAATTTAATTTTGGGGACCAAAATTCCTTTAACGAGAGGAGGATGTGACAACCCTAAAACTTTTGCTTTCTTTCCCCAGCAACGACGACAGCTGAGACCGCGAACGCTACAACACTAGAATAATTTTCGGGAGGAAAATTCCAATTTCAAGGGGATGATGTGACACCCGAGAATTCCAAGGTTAACTTCCGTTAGACAATCTCCGTTAGTTACGTTATAAGTGTTAACTTAGTAACTAATGCTTAACTAGGCCGAATACGTCCACGACCTTTGGTTGATCACCGAACCCGTCCATATGAGTTATGTGTTTAACTATTTATCGTCATTATGTGCAATGTGATTTAAATACATGATTTAGTATTGTGAATAGCATGACAGTTTATGAATCGTGTTTATCTTGTTTAGAATGTGAAATTGACCACTTTTGGTAACCAGCGAAACTACCGGGCGAAACTATAGTGTCGCCCGGCAGTCTTTTGGCTCACTCGTGATCAGAGCCAGTTTCGCCTGGCCAGCGAAACTGCCAGCGAAACTAGGCCCTGATATAAAATATCTTAATAAACCCTAGCTCTCCCATTTGCCTCCTTTACACACAAACACACACACACTCCATCTTTCTCCTGGAAATCTGATCAGTCGAGATTCACACCGAGCCATCGAGATCTCAGCCCCGAACCATCATCCATCAAGCTTAGAGATCGAACCGTGAGTCCCAAAACCACCATTTTTATGTTTTCTATGTGTTTTCTTAAAAAGCATGCTTGAATCTTCATGTAATCACTTGATCTTCTGATATGTTGCTTAGGAATGCTAGATCTATTATAAAGTCAGTAACTTTACGTGTGAAATCCATCCATGTTGAAGATTTATGCTAGATTAGGTCATTTTAGGTTAAAATGTGTTTTTGGTGATTTGATGATGAAAATGCATGTTTAAGGTGTTAAAGCTTACAGATTTATGTTGATAAATGGTTATGTATGCTAGATAATGAATTGCATGTAATATGGAAGCTGTTAGATTGATTTTTAGGCTGATTTATGTGTTTTTCGCGACCAGCGAAACTGTGCTGTTCTCTGGGCGAAACTATGTAGCGAAACTATGTATATCTTCATCCAGCGACACTATGTAGCGAAACTGTAGTGTCGCCGGGTAAACCAACCAGACCTGCTCGAGCGAATCTGCTGAGCAAAATTCCCTGAACGAAAGTTCAAATCAGTTTCGGGCGAAACTAGGCTAGCGAAACTGTGCCAACAGTTTCGAGCGAAACTAGCCTAGCGAAACTGTGTCATCGGGTATTGCCTAGCGAAAGTGCTGCCCGTGCACACAGCGAAACTGCCTAGCAAAACTGCTAGCGAAATTGAGACCAGAATCCAAACTTGTGCAATTTGCTTGAATGTTATGCCATGACTTACATGATTATGCCATGATGATACATGCTTTGACTTCTGATGTATATGAACCCTTGTTTATGATCAACCATTGGTGTCGTGTGTCGGTATGTCGTGTCTTAGTTCCAACGTGCTATGTTATGGGCCATAGTGACGTTAAGTTAAAGACTAGACACAACCTAATACTTAAGACCTTAATGTGATTATTAGGTCTTCGTTAGCAAATCATAATTTGGATTATTGAAGTGTAGCTGAGCAACCTAAGGTGAGTTTCACAAACCCTTTTATTGTGTGCCCGTTTGGGACACAACGAATGAACTTAACGATAAACAACGCTGACATTTTGAGGTATTATAATTGGGATACCTGTTATGGAAGTTGGAGTGTTTTATGGGAACACTTGCAACTGTCCATCCTTGGGGTTTCTATTGAAACTCGGAAACGACCACTATGACACTTAAACTCTTTTTAGGATTTCAGATGAAATCCAGAATAAACATTTTAATATGACTAGTGTAGGTTAAAGTCTAAACCAGATGATATCACATGATTTCTAAGGATGCTTTAAAAACTTAAAAGTCCTCAACCTAGTACTGTTGATCTGAGAAGCGAGGGGATGTTGGGTAGATCTACTGAGGGTTTGACAAACCCTGCTCCGCGGTACACAAATGTGTAACCAACCGGTTGGAGGCCGAACGAAGTTCAATGTCAGCCTATGTTTAGTTGTGGGCCTCCCAAATGGGACACAACTGGAGGCACCAACCATCTATCGGCTATTGCCGAACTCTGTTACGTCAGCTTTCAGCCCTAGTATGACTCCTTAGTGCATGGAAACCGGATTAGCTACCCGCGATATCGGTTGACCGCTTTAACTTTTACTTAACTAGTGCATATTCGATAATTCAACACTTGGCAATGTTTTGCAAACTACTACCTATTTATATGTTGATGAATACGATTATGAGACTGGGCCAATGCATGTCATGCCCACCGTGAACTCACCAACCGTTAGGTTGACACTTGTGTGGTTTTCACTTTTGCAGATCGTTGAGGAGTATCCACCAGGGGTTGGCATGGCACAAGAAGACATTTACTTTCATTAAACGAAATTGGGAATTTGAATTTGAAACAATGATTTGTAAAGCACGTGGTTAGTGCTAAGATACTAATGTTTTATTCCGCTGCGTACTTTAAACTGTTTTTATTATGAACATTCGGACTTTACTCTGATTCGTTTAGTATTTGTAACTAATGGTTGTGGTCCTGGTCTAGTCGCACCCCTTAACGGTATAAACTCCGTTAGTGGTTAATTGGGGGTGTGACAACTCGCATAGGGGAAAGTGTTCATCCCAGTTTTTACCAAAATCGATTGCACAGGCACGTAACATGTCTTCCAGGGTTTGGATTGTTCGTTCACTCTGGCCATCGGTCTGGGGATGGTAAGCAGTACTCATGTTAAGTTGAGTACCTAGGGCTTCATGCAACGATTTCCATAAGTTAGACGTGAAGCAACTATCTCTGTCAGAGATGATTGAGACGGGAGTCCCATGGCCAGAGAATATCTCTATCATGTAGAGGGTGGTTAGTCGTTCCATGGAATCCTTTTCCTTCATGAGTAGTGTTGGTACTAGAATTCAGGAGACATTGAGCAGCTCGCATCAGCTCATGAGCATTTCACGGTAAAGATCCTGAATTATGTTTATCAACTAACGATTGCTTTATCTCTCTTTGTTCGTTATTCACAGGTTGACTCGAGTATTACTCACGTGTCCTAAAGACCCGGTCAGCTGAGGAAAACGTGGACTGGATGGACTTCAACGGTTACCAAGAAAATGTGGACTTAGTTGCTACTTTTTAGGACAATTTGTTATGATGTAATCCGTATTTAATTCGAGCTCTAGGCTTGCACACACACACACCTCTTTTACGATTACAATTCTCTGCAACACTTAGAATACGAGCTCATTCTTTGTACTAAACATTCTTTCATATAAAAGTTTTAGGAGGCAGGTACTTTGAACCGGCCCCCGAGGTTTTTTGCCAGGCTCCTTGAGGATACTCAAGGATACTTGGATTTTCCCTCGTTACATCCTCGTGTTAATCTCCAAACTTACATTTTCAGCTTTATTTACCTCAAACACGCTACCTCACTTACGAAATTTGATCAACTAATTGCTTAGGCAGTTTTTGACCAAAACAATTTGGCGCCCACCGTGGGGCAAACGGTGTTTGAATTCGATTAAGAGCCTTGATCTTCTTCCCATTACCGATTCTTGAAAATGTCGACTCAACCAAAATTCACCTCAAAATCTGTTTCATCCTCTAAGCCCACTGTCAACGCTGGTCTCCCCCCAATGATGAAGAAAGTGGCTGATACTAATGCTAAAGGAGTGGAATACCCCACTTTTACTGGATCTCAAGGTACGTCCACTGACTCTACTATTTCTAATAATGATCTCTATGTTTTGATCAGGCAAATGAAGGCCCATGCGGATGAACAAACCAAAACCAATGAGAGAATGATGAAGGAGATCATGGAATTGAAGAAATCGAAGAAACCAGTAGAGGAAATCAGCCCTTTGATCCCAAAATCATTCGGGTTTAACTCTCCGGAAATATCGGAGCAGCCGAAACAGAAAGTAAATCCCTCTACTGTTCAAAAGTCAGGTATTGCAACAGTTACCACTGCAGGATCCTCAGGCACTCAGCATCAGAAGACTTCCAGGACGATGGATCTGGAATACTCTGGATTCTACTCTGAGCAACCCCCAGAATCTTACTACAGCGAATATGGAAGTCAGCAGCCGCCGAGATGCTCAAGTCAGCAACCAGCCGGGTTTTTAAACCATCGGGTGCCAGCAGTCTCAATGCATCAATCCGCATCTCGACCACAACAATTCGCGGCAACAAACCTACATGAGCCTTGGAGTCAGCAGTCAGCAATGCCTACTCCACAGATGCTACAGGGATCTTCATCTCAGCCATTCCAACCATACCGGAGCCGCTTCCGAGCAGCTCAGGATCCTCAAGGATCCTTATTTTCTAACCCTACTGTCTCTGCAGGCATATTCCCAGGTTCATCTCAGGAGATGCATGAAGGAGACTTTATCCCCATGCAAATGGGAACCACGACTGAGCCGACCATCCTTAGGGATGCTGAATATGGACCCCAGATCCATCTCCAAACTTCCAGGGCCGGTAACAACTTCGATAATTTCTATGTACACCCTAACCAAGGAACTGTGCAGGATGCAGGTATCAACCCGACTATTGCTAGGGAACTTCAGAGGTTAAAGGATATGATCTCAAGTGTTCCTGGTGTTATTCGTCCAATTCCTGAAGTGCCAGCAGGCAGCCACAGAGTTTCTAGATTTGCATGGCCCATTTGTGACGTGGAGATACCAAAAAGAGTTCAAACTCCCAACATGAAACTCTACGACGGGACCACAGATCCTGAGGAACACGTGGCACAATATAGGGAACGGATGGAGATCAACCCCATTCCTGTAAACATCAAAGAAGCTTGCTTATGTAAGGGATTCGGCTCAACACTAACAGGACCAGCCTTGAAATGGCTACTCAGTATCCCTCCTAATACTATTACATCCTTTCCTCATTTGGTTAACTTATTTAATAACCAGTTTTCTTGCAGTAGGAGCTTTGAGAAGCTCACGGGTGACTTGTACAGGATAGTTCAGAAATCCAATGAATCCCTAAGGGATTATGTGGCCAGATTCGGTCGAGAAGCACTGGATATCCCTAACCTGGATATGGCTGCTGCTGTAGAAGCCTTCAAAATGGGGATTAGAGGGGATTCCCGATTTTATGATGATTTGATTATGACTCCTTGCAGGAACCTTGATGAAGTCAGAACAAGGGCATTGAGATTCATCAGATTAGAAGATGACAAGAAGGTCCAGAAAAGAGGCGATGAATCATTAGGCAGGAGAACAGATTCTCCCGGAAAGCAACAACGAACCAAACCCTATTACAGGAATGATAATCCCAGGGTTAATGCAGTTGAAGATGATGACGACGAGGAAGACTTCCCAAAGGTATCTGATTACTGTTTTTCGGTTGACACAAGTGGTTTGTTATGTGCCTTGCAGGATCTAGGTGATAAAGCCAGGTGGCCAAGAAAATCGGATAAACAAGGATCATGGAAAGATAAGTCTAAATGGTGTGCCTACCACGAAGACTTTGGGCACTTAACAGATGATTGCATAGCACTTCGGAAAGAAATCAGTTACCTGCTCAGCAAGGCGCATCTCAAGGAATTGTTCGGCAGAAAGAAGAGTAAAACTCAAGAAGCTGCTGAGCTGCCCAAAAGAGCGCAATCACCACCAGCAGATGCCAAAGTGATCAACTTCATCTCCGGAGGATCTGACATATGTGGAGCCTCTTTCTCATCAGCAAAAAGACATGCCAAGGAGGCTAAAATGGATCAAGGCAGTCGACCAAAGAAGAATGCAATATTGACTGAAGACAAAGTCATTTCTTTTGACGAAACTGATAAGCAAGACATCCAGGACCCTCATCATGACAGTCTGGTAATTACATTGTGTATTGCTAACCATTATGTTCGCAGGATCCTGATAGACAATGGCAGTTCGGTCAACATTATCCAATTGGACGTGCTTAAGAAGATGAGCATTCCCGAAGAAGAGATAATTCCAAGATCCTCAGTGTTAGTAGGATTTAGCGGAGAAACCAAGCATACGGTTGGAGACATCAGACTTCCTGTTTACATTGAAGGGGTCAACTCCATGCAGAAATTCTGCGTTATTGACTCCCTTCCTTGTTGCAACGTAATCTTGGGAAGGCCATGGATCCATGACATGAAAGCAGTTCCATCTACCTATCATCAATGTGTGAAGCTTCCCACCCCTTGGGGAGTTGTAAGAATACTAAGTGATCAACAAGAAGCCAAAGACTGCTACACTTCTGCTATGAAGAACACTATCAAGTCAAAGCCAGCATAGCAATTAAAGAAACCAGCACGAAGAATTCAGATGACGAAGGAATTGGAAACCAAAGAAGTTCAACTAAATCCTGAAGATCCTGAAATCAAAGTGCTGGTAGGAACAAATATTCCTGAGGATACTGAGGAGCAGCTCGTGAGCCTCTTAAAGTCCAGAGTCACAACATTTGCATGGAAACATGAAGACATGACAGGTATATCCAAAGATATTATTACTCATAAACTTGGTATAGATGAATCTTTCAGGCCAATACATCAGAAGAGAAGAAAGTTCGCTCCTAAGAGAAACATCATAATCCAAGAGGAAGTTGACAGGCTGCTCAAATCAAAAATGATCAGAGAAGTTAAGTATCCTCGCTGGTTGGCTAGTGTGGTGGTAGTCCAAAAGAAGAATGGTAAGTGGAGGGTATGTGTAGATTACACAGACCTAAACAAGGCCTGCCCTAAAGACCCATTCCCTCTACCGCATATTGATTCTATGGTGGACGCAACTACTGGGCATGAGATGCTAACTTTTATGGACGCATCTTCGGGCTTTCAACAAATTCAAATGGAACCATCAGATCAGGAAGACACAGCCTTCATGACCCCTACAAGTATTTATTGTTATATTGCAATGCCTTTTGGTTTACGAAATGCAGGTGCCACATACCAAAGGCTAGTCAACATGATGTTTAAAGACAAGCTGGGGGACACCATGGAAGTATACATCGATGATATGGTGGTGAAATCGAAAAAAGCGAAGGACCACCCTAGAGATCTTGAAGCTGCTTTTGATATCCTGGACCAATTCAACATGAAATTGAATCCTTCCAAGTGCCATTTCGGAGTAAGAGCCGGCAAGTTTTTAGGCTTTATGGTTACTGAAAGGGGAATTGAGGCCAGCCCTGAGCAAATCCAAGCAATCATAAACCTGAAGTCTCCAACAAATGTCAAAGAAGTTCAGAGACTAACTGGCAGAGTGGCAGCGCTCAACAGGTTCATATCGAGATCGTCTGAAAAGAGCAAAGAATTCTATGACATATTGAAGAAGAATAAAAAGTTCGAATGGGGTGAGAAACACGAAGCAGCTCTGAGCTCCTTGAAAGAATATTTATCATCCGCTCCACTTCTAATGCAACCAGTCAAGGGCGAACCACTATCCCTCTATTTAGCAGTCTCAGGCAGCTCAGTAAGTGCTGTGCTTGTGAAAGATCATGAGGGACAACAACATCCGGTATATTATGTAAGCAAAACACTATTAGATGCTGAAACCAGGTATTCTTATTTGGAAAAATTGATTTTAGCTCTTGTCATGGCTTCACAAAAATTAAGACATTACTTTGAAACTCATGTTATTTACGTGAAAACTAACTATCCTGTTAAGTGTGTCTTGAGAAAACCAGAAATGTCAGGTAGAATGGCGAAATGGGCAGTTAAATTAAGTGCCTATGATATCATATATGAGCCAAGAACAGCAATCAAGTCACAAGCCCTTGCAGATTTTGTGGCTGATTTCAGCAGCGACATACTGCCAGAAGTTGAACTTGAGGTCAAGCAGCTCGAAGAAGCTTCAGGCAGCTGGATACTATATACAGATGGAGCATCTAACGTTAGAGGAACAGGACTTGGTGTGCTACTGAAATCGCCACAGGGGGACATTATCCCTCTATCTATCCATTGTGAATTCAAAGCCACCAACAATGAAGCTGAATACGAAGCTTTAATTGCAGGATTACAACTCGCTAAAGATATGGATATCCAACACATTCAAGTTTTTATTGACTCCTTGTTATTAACTAACCAATTTAATGGATCCTATGCAGTGAAAGGCGAAAGGCTAACCAAATATCTGGACCTTGTAAAACAATTAGCATTATCTTTTGAAAATTGCAGCATATCACAGGTACCCAGAGAAGAAAACGCAGAAGCTGATGCTTTGGCAAATTTAGCATCATCTTTAAGGATCCCAGAAGGTGTCAAGATTCCCATAACTCACATCCTGACACCAGCAATTGAAGAACAAGAAGTTAATGATGTTACAACAGATAAAGATCAAGAAATGACAGACTCCCAGGATCCTCAAGAATCCTGGACTTACCCTATCAGGAGATTTATCCAAGAAGGAGAAATCCCAAAAAACGAGAACTCCAGACTCTTCCGAACAAAGGTAATTACATATTCAATAATAAATGGTATCTTATACAAGAAATCTGTTGCAGGACCATACTTGAGATGCCTCGAGCAGCCTGAAGCACAAGCGGTACTTCAGGATATTCATGAAGGTGATTGTGGCAATCACACTGGGGGCAGATCACTCTTTTCCAAGGTATTGAGGACAGGATACTACTGGCCTACTATGAAAAAGGATGCAATGGCCTTTGTTCAGAAGTGTGATGCATGCCAGCGGCACGGCAATATCCTCCATCAGCCTGCTGAGCCGCTTCATTCAATATCGTCTCCGTGGCCGTTCATGAAATGGGGCATGGATATAGTTGGTAAGCTGCCTGTAGCACCTGGAGGAAAAGTCTTCATGCTAGCCATGACGGACTACTTTTCTAAGTGGATCGAAGCCGAAGCCTTTGTCCAAGTTCGAGAAAAGGAAGTGATTTCTTTCATCAAAAGGAATATCTTGACAAGGTTTGGAATCCCATCGGAAATAGTGTGTGACAATGGATCTCAGTTTATTGGCAAAAGAACAACTAGTTTTTGTGAGGCATGGGGCATCAAGATGGTAACTTCAACTCCCATACATCCACAAGCTAATGGCCAGGCAGAATCGAGCAATAAGATTATCATCAATAACCTTAAGAAGAAGCTAGGAGATAAAAAAGGGAAATGGGCTGAAGAACTACCTTTCGTATTGTGGGCCGACAGAACGACCTCCAAAAATGCTACTGGTCGAACACCATTTTCCTTAGTGTTTGGCTCAGAAGCTGTAATACCCACTGAAATGGTGATGCCAACTGCCAGAACAAGCTGCCGGGATTTTGAAGCCAATAAGCAAGAGCTCCTTGAAGATCTTGAAACGATAGATGAAGTCGGAGACCTCGCAAAATTCCGGATGGCAGCATACCAGCAAAGGATAGCCAAGTCTTACAACAGGAATCTCAGGATCAGAAGATTTCAAGTAGGAGATCTGGTACTCAGAAAAGCTTTTCAAAATACGACCAATCCAGCACATGGGAAACTTGCGCCCAAATGGGAAGGTCCCTATTTAATAGATTCAGAAGCTGGAAAGGGAGCATATAGGTTGGCTACTATGGAAGGTGAGCTGCTCCCAAGAGCTTGGAATGCAATTCACTTGAAGTTATATTTTATGTAAGTGCTTTCTAGATCCTTTGAGCATATCAAGGAATCCTTGTCTAAACTTCAAAGACCTCAGGTATGACTTTAACCATTATTTTAATTTCATATTATTATTTTTGTGAAGTAATTACTGACTTAAGCATCGGAGGGGTGTTAGCCAAACTAACACCCACCCCTCACCGAGCCTTGAAGTGTTTTGCAGCTGTTCGGAGCATCCTGTCATAAGTTAGAGGCTGATCACCTCTTCTAAGTCAAATGCATTCTGAATGCAATCAAAGGTTTAGGAGGTTTTCACCTTCTCGTTCACTAATGGGAATCGCCAGGAGCGCAAGACCCTCGCCAGGAGCGCACGATGGTGGCCTATGGTTCGAGGTGGTGCGACCAGTTCATCCTAGGGTGGCTGATAATTTCATCACTGTTGGCCATGGAGTGCACTTCAATATGAGTGGCAGACGTGTCATCTCGCAAAGATCCTAAGGTTTTTGGCATTTTCGTGTCAACTAAGGTTTAGACACCTTCGTGTCTCCTAAGTTATGGGCTTGACCCCAGTTGGCTTAGTCCCAAGTATCTATGAGCTTGTCCTCAGGTTAGCAAAGGTTGTTGATGCTCTCGCATTAATTAAGGCTTAGACACACTTGTGTCTCTCAAGTTTCGGGCTTGACCCCAGTTGGCTTAGACCCAAGATTTATAAAATGTTTTACACTGCGAGAATACAAGATTGGGCTTGACCCCAGTTTAACTTATTCACAAGTGCTCAAGGTTTTTAAGGTATTTTATGCCTTAAAATCGGAATTTCATCAAATCTATCTTAAGGATTCCTAAGGATCCTTAGAGATCCTGACTACCTCTACGGTTGGAGTATTCTCAAACAGGTTATATTGATACTGCGTTTAATACGTATTTTTATTACTAAGTATTAGATGGCATCATGGTTTGTTAACATTGACAAAATTTTAATAAACTTTTGAGTTTTTAAACTAAACTATGCTGAGCATCCTGTAGGATCCTCATTCAAACATTTTTCAAAATAATTAAAAGCATACACGGCACACCATGATGATCAAAATGCTACTAAGTCATATATTTGCAGGAAAATAAAAAGTTAACCTCAGGCTTCGTCTTGGAACCCAAGATCCCTCCACCTGAGGCCAACTGCATTGTTCAAGGAGCTTGGACTTCGCCTTGAAACTCAAGGTCCCTCCATCCAAGCCCCATTGTTAAGTTACCATTGTTTCATTGTTTTGTTTCACAACCACCATTGTTTACCAAAAGAACCAAACCAAACAAACCTAAAAAAGCGGGCTCCGACCTAGTCAAGATTGCCTTCATCGCCCAGCTTATCACCAGCAGCCTCCGCCTGCTTAACCTCCTTGCCCTTGCCCTTTTCCTTCTCAGCTTCCTTCTCAACCTCCGGCTCAGCCTCCTTCTCAGCCTTTTCAGGAGCATCTCCCCTCTCAGCCAACAGCTTCTTAAGGCTCACCTCCCAGTCCTTCACCGGCCAGCTCTCTGGAGTAAAGCCATCAGCCTGTGCAGTAGTCGCCATCTCAATCATACACTCCAGCACGCTGATGGCGGCTGAAGATTGAGCGTTCAATTCGGCCTGCTTCAGGGCTTCAGCAGCTGCAGCATCTTTCTCTTTGAGCTGCTTCTCATAGTGGCGAGTGTTGCTGGCTGTGGCCTTGTTCAGCTTCTCAAGACGGAGCGTGGCCTGATCAAGTTTGAGCTCAGAGGCTTCAAGCTTCTGCTCAGCTGCTTCGAGCTTCTGCTCCAGGGCTTCCACTTTACCTTCGAGGTCAATCACCTCGTGGCTCAGTTTGTCAATGCCCTGCACATCAGAATCAAAAAGGGAAGTGTTATAACTTTCATTTTTACATATTTCCCTGTTATTAAGCTACAACTTACAATATTCACTACAGCCTGCAGTGAGAGCAGCTTGTTAGCAGCTGCAACAGGAGGGAGATCATCGAAGCTGTCCACATTGATAGTGGAGTCAGGAGCTTTGCGCTTCTTGGCAGAAGAAGTCTTGGAACGAGTGCTAGGAGCTCGGAACTTGGGGGCTGAGGCGTCAGTAGGAGCCTTGCTGCTGGTTTCTTCAGTTTTCTCTTTCTTAGCAATGAGCAGCTTAAGGTCCTTGAAGGAGAAGTTGGAGGCTGAACCTGGAGCTTCATCATAGACAGTGAAGGATCAATTTCAGAAATAATAAAACACGATTCAAAAACGAAAAGGGAACAATTAAATGAAAGTACCTGTTGACATGGTTCTTGAAGGGCTAAGAGATTGCTGGGAAATGCTTCTGGCACTTGAAACGTCCTCGGGCTGGCAGCTCCTTTCTGCTGCTGGGATGCTGAAAAGATCCTTGAGCTTCTTGGAGGATTCACGGGTTGGTTTTATCAAAGCTTCAAACTTGGGCGCTGCAAAGACAGAAACACAATCATATCAGTTACATGCAATGGAAGAGTATACGGGATTAGAATGTTACTAAAACTCTTCCTACCCTTAATGACCCACTGGGTAGGAAGGTTCTCACAACCAACAAGGCTACTTCGTTTCACAAAGAAAAATTGACGCTTCCAATCGTGGTCGTTGTGAGAAGTCCTAGGGATCATCTGAGCTTCTCCGGTTCTAATCTTCAAGACGAACCTGCTGTTGCCATGGGTGGCCAGCCGGTACACTTTGCAAATCTCGGCGACCCCAATGTTTAAGTTGCGGGTTTGGTTCAGATGATGAAGACAGAAAAGGATTCGCCACACCATGGGCATCACTTGGGAGTAGGCAAGGTTGGTAATAGAAAAGAAATCGGCGACCAGGTCCGGGAAAGGAAATGTCATCCCCAACATGAAAGGGTAGTGAAGAAAACAGACCCAATCATCGGAAATATGGTCGGCTTTCAGTGACGGGTCAAAAGGGCGAAACTCAGTTCCGGCGGGGAAACATGAAGATCGCTGCAGCATTGCGATCTTGCGATCGTCAAAGTTGCAGGTTTCCTCCGCCGTGGCCGGAAGCAAACCCTGGTCGGTAAAATCGTCGGCCACTTGGTCGGAGACCGTGGCCGGTGATCGTGGCAGCTTTTTTCCCATTATCGGAAGAGAAGAGGAAAAGGAAGAAAGGAGAAACTAACCTGGAGAAGATGGGAGAAGCTCTGGGGTTTTCGCCGAGTAGAAAATTGTGTGGAATAATGAAAGAAGAAATGGGGTTATAAAAGAAAACTCAACGGGAACTTCGCCTGGGAAGTTGCACCAACTAAATCTGTCAAATCTGCGTTACTTAGCGATAAGGCTAGAATTCAAATTTTTGACACCTGGCTTGCATGCGCCATCCGCCAAAAATTTGGGGGCAATTGTTGGTACTAGAATTCAGGAGACATTGAGCAGCTCGCATCAGCTCATGAGCATTTCACGATAAAGATCCTGAATTATGTTTATCAACTAACGATTGCTTTTTTCTCTCTTTGTTCGTTATTCACAGGTTGACTCGAGTATTACTCACGTGTCCTAAAGACCCGGTCAGCTGAGGAAAACGTGGACTGGATGGACTTCAACAGTTACCAAGAAAACGTGGACTTAGTTGCTACTTTTTAGGACAATTTGTTATGATGTAATCCGTATTTAATTCGAGCTCTAGGTTTGCACACACACACACCTCTTTTACGATTACAATTCTCTGCAACACTTAGAATACGAGCTCATTCTTTGTACTAAACATTCTTTCATATAAAAGTTTTAGGAGGCAGGTACTTTGAACCGGCCCCCGAGGTTTTTTGCCAGGCTCCTTGAGGATACTCAAGGATACTTGGATTTTCCCTCGTTACATCCTCGTGTTAATCTCCAAACTTACATTTTCAGCTTTATTTACCTCAAACACGCTACCTCACTTACGAAATTTGATCAACTAATTGCTTAGGCAGTTTTTGACCAAAAACAAGTAGGAAGTGAGCTGATTTCGTTAAACGGTCGATGATAACCCAAATAGTATCGTTGGGTAGCTTGGTGATGAAATCCATGGCGATACGTTACAATTTTCACTCAGGGATTATCGGTTGGACAAGCAAACCGGATGGTTTCTGATATTCGGCCTTAACTTTGGCGCACGTTAAACACTTACCGACGTAAGTGGCAACTTCCATCTTCATGTTGGGCCACCAGTAAAGTTCTTTCAGTCCATGGTACATCTTGTCAGCACCAGGGTGGATTGAGTACTTTGATTTGTGGGCTTCGTCCATGACCAGATTCCTGATGTCTCTGTACTTAGGTTCCCAAAGTCTATTCATGAAGTATCTGGCACCGTCAGGTTTGATCTCGAATTGAACGGTCCATACCTCGTATACCTTTGTTTCCGACGTTCTCTTCTTTAAGAGCTTCTAGTTGGGCGTCACGAATCTTGGAGGGTAGACCGGTGTGAATGGTCAATGCAAGGGATCTGACATGAAGTGACTTCACACGATCCTTACGGCTCAAGGCATCTGCTACTACGTTTGCCTTTCCAGGATGATACATGATTTCGCATTCGTAACCGCTGAGCAACTCGACCCATCTTCGTTGCCTCATATTCAACTCTTTCTGGTTTAAGATATGCTGGAGGCTCTTGTGGTCCGTGAAGACCTTGCATTCTGTGCCATAGAGGTAGTGTCTCCAGATCTTGAGGGCGAATACCACGGCTCCGAGTTCTAGGTCGTGAGTGGTGTAGTTCTTTTCGTGAACTTTCAATTGGCGTGAGCATAAGCTATGACTCTGTCACGTTGCATAAGCACGCATCCAAGACCTTGATGAGACGCGTCACAGTAAACGCAAAAATCACGGATGCCTTCAGGTAAGGCCAGAATGGGAGCGTCACATAGCTTCTACTTCAACATTTGAAAAGCTTCTTCAGTCTTGTTATCCCAGATGAATTTATTCTCCTTCTGAGTCAGAGTGGTCAGGGGTTTGGCTATTTTGGATAAGTTCTCGATGAACCTACGATAATAGCCGGCAAGACCAAGAAATTGTCTTATTTCAGACGGGGTAGTTGGAGGGCTCCAACTTTTGATCGCTTCGATTTTCGCGGGATCAACATGAATTCCACGATCGTTGATCACGTGACCTAAGAAATGTACTTCTCTGATCCAAAATTCACACTTTGAGAACTTGGCGTACAGTTTCTCCTTTCTAAGCAATTCTAGAAGGAGTTTGAGATGTTGTTCCTGTTCTTTCTTACTACGGGAGTAGATCAGAATGTCGTCGATGAACACGATAACGAATTTGTCAAGATAGGGTTTACACACACGATTCATGAGGTCCATGAATACAGCAAGCGCGTTGGTTAACCCGAAAGGCATAACTAGGAACTCGTAGTGGCCGTAACGAGTCCTAAAAGCAGTTTTAGCGACATCTTCATCTCGAACCTTCAGTTGATGGTAACCGGAGCGTAAGTCGATCTTAGAATATAAGCTTGATCCTTGGAGTTGGTCGAATAAGTCGTCAATCCTTGGGAGGGGATACCGGTTCTTCACCGTTAACTTGTTCAGTTCTCGGTAGTCAATACACATACGGAATGATCTGTCCTTCTTCTTGACAAATAGGACAGAGGCTCCCCAGGGTGAGAAGCTCGGCCTAATAAGTCCCTTATCAAAAAGTTCTTGTAGCTGATTCGACAACTCCTTCATTTCGAATGGAGCTAAACGATACGGTGATCGGGCAACTGGTGCGGCTCCAGGAACTAAATCGATATGGAATTCTACCTGTCGAGGCGGAGGTAGACCAAGTAGATCGGAAGGAAACACGTCTACAAATTCCTGAACGATTGGAACGTCTTCGATCTTCTTCTCATTGGATTTCTGGGATGTTACATGTGCTAGAAGGGCAGGTAACCCTTTCGGAGGAATTTCTGAGCCTTCATGCACGAAATGATATGAAGCTTTGTATTAACACGATCTCCTTGAAAGGTCAAGGTTTCATTGTTAGCTAGGGGAATCTTGACTTGCTTCTCGTGGCAAACTATTTCTGCACGATTAGCGGACAACCGTTCCATTCCAACTACTACATCGAAGCTTCCGAACTGGACGGGCAGGAGGTCTATGTTGAACTTATGTCCTAATAGATCCAGTGAACAATCTTGGACCATTAGCCAATTCGATTATATATTTAGTGTCTAATTTCGTAGGGGTGACATTAAAGATAGAGCTAAAATCACTAGACGCGAAGCTTTTATCGGCACTGGTGTCAAATAAAACAGATGCATAATGTTCGTTTAACAGAAACGTACCCGTAACGGTGTGCGGGTCTTGTCGTGCTTCAGTCGCATTTAGCACGAACGCTCTTCCACGTGCAGCATCAGTTCCTGGCTTCTTCAGCTTGGGACAATCGCCTTTGAAGTGACCAGTGTTCCCACATTCGTAGCAGGTGTTAGGGGTGTTCGCGGTCCGGTTTTTACGGTTTTTGGGTCAAACCGTAAACCAAACCGTTAGTTACGGTTTTTAATAATCGAAAACCTAAATCGAACCGTTAAAAATTAAAACCGAACCAAACCGAACCGTTACTTCCGGTTTGGTTTCGGTTTGGTTTCACGGTTTAGGATATTTAGGCTTTCAATATAAGTTCATAATAAAAAATTTAAATTAAAAGAAAATTCGAAATCAATTTTATCAAATGTGGGAATGAGAATATGAGTTAGTCTACTATACTTGTCATCTTTAATTTGTTAATAAAATCCACCTCTAAATACACATGTAACCTCCAAAACATGATGCAAATACTAATGTTCATAATATAAACAATAGTATACTAGATTTCCAGGATAAAAACATGTCTAAATATCTAGATTTTTTGTTATTAAACGGTGAAACACAAAATCTCATTATAAAAAACAAGTCAATGTAATTTATATATATATATTTATATACTATATATTATTTATTATATGTACATGGTCCGGTCCGGTTTTTCATATAAACCGTAAACCAAACCGTTCACAACGGTTTAAAATTTTTGAAACCGACCGACCGTTCGTTAACACAAAAACTGACCGTGAAACCAAACCGATGATCGGTTTGGACTGTTTCACGGTTTAAAACCGAACCATGAACACCCCTAGCAGGTGTTAGTGGTCTGAACTTTATTCGTGCGACTTGGACAGCCCCGATAGATGTGACCTTTAGCTTTGCAATTCTTGCAGTAAATGTTACTGCAGTCTAGAGTGCGGTGCAGGTTACACTTGTTACACAAGGGCAGGTTGCCGGTGTAACCATTTCTCTTTGCATCAGCGGCAGGTGCAACAGCTGCATAAGCCTTGATGGCTTTTGGAACTTCAGTAGCATGGGTTTCTGCAGGTCTCTTCTTCTTCCAATCATGACCACGTTTGCGCTTGTTGTCTGGTTTGACGTTAACCGAGGAGGTGGGTGGAATAACGACAGACTTAACTTCGGAGGCTTTCTTGGTGAACGACGCACCTTGGCGGGCAGCTTGGTAGGTCAAGCTGTGGGCCAAACGTACGGCGCTCTGGAGGGTAGCGGGATTAAATGGCATGACATTTCCCTGGATGAGAGGGGAAGTCCCCAGATTTACCTCTCTATCTTCTTGTATAAGAGGGGTAACCATAGTGGAGCACAGGTGTGCCAGTTCATGGAAACGTCGAGTGTACCCGGCTATGTCGGCACCAACCATGGTGAGATTCCAGAATTCAACTTCCAGGCGTTGCAGTTCTTCTCGAGGGTAGTACTCATCTCTCATGAGTACCTTTAGATCTTCCCAAGACATGGAGTAAGCTAGATCCTGACCCAAGGTTTCAGCATAGGAATTCCACCAGGTTAGTACACCTTCGCTGAAGACGCAAGTGGTGTACTTGACCTTGTATTCATCTGGACAGTTGCACATACGATAGACGGATTCAGTTTTCTCGAACCATCGGATCAGTCCGACAGCACCTTCAGTGCCTTTAAAATGGATGTGACAACCGCCAATTTTCCAGGTTAACTCTGTTAACAACTTGTGTTATGTTTCGATAACGTCCGTTACTTCCGTTAACTTTCATAGCTACACGAGCGATGCACATGAGTCTAGACGTCGGTTAACTTACTTGAATAGTTATATTTTATGATTTTATGTAAATCATATTTTATGGAACGTTTTGTCATTTTATGTGACAAATATATCTATGATTTTATGTGAATTTAAACGGATAATTAGAAGTTGTTATCTATAATTTTATTTGGTCATTTAAGTTCATATTTCTCATAAACGTTACACGTTATATGGTGTTGAGATGCATACACTCGTTTGGCCATCGTTTACGTTTTTCGTTAGTCCCGTTAGCCTTTTATAAACCCGGGGGACTATTCTCGCCAAGTACTAACCCCTTTTCTTTGAGAAAACTTGTGTGACCGTTTATGTAATTACCCTAAACCTTGTGTCACCTTGTAAATTGTAGAGGGACTACTTATGCCATTTCTCAAAACTCACACAATGTCATTTACGAGCTGTGAATGAGTCGGTTTCGTCCGACCGTCACCCTCATCACCGGTTTCAATTCGAACTAATCAATTCCTCATTCAAGTCCCACTTGATTACAAGAATCATATCACCATTCAAACCATTTAAATGCAATCACGCGACCCCCCCTGACCGTCCTATCCCTTCTCTCTCGTTTTTTTCTAATTTTCCGGCGAACTCGACATCTCCGGCCAACCAAGCACCGCTTCACCCCCATTCACGCATCACGGTGATCATGATTCTCTGCTGAGCAACTCAGAGGCGACGATTTGGGAAATGGAGCACCATCAGGCGGTCCGTGTCGAGGTCTTCGGTTTCGTCCCGGTTTTAAAAACTCACCAAAACTCATCATTGATTTGAGGTAAACCATAACCTATGTTAATCGCATGTTTCTAGCGTCTCGCTTTCAAGTTTTACGTTTTTCCGGTCGCCGGAAAATATCTCCGGCGACATTAGGGTTACATGAGGAAGATGACATCAGTTCACGATTGGTTAAATATTAAAGATGTTGATTAAAACTCGTCCTCAGGGTCTGGCCTAACGGTCAGGCTTTTGATTTGTAACGAATAGGTCGCTGGTTCGAATCCCCCCAGCCCCAGGTCCTTTGTTGTGTTTTTTTTAAGCCTGATCCGATCTCCCTGTTGTTGCTTGAATAAAATCAATAGCTGCGAAAGCTGTTAACAAAACCAGTCCTAGCCCAACGGTTAGGGCACTGATCACACAACGGGCAGGTCACGGGTTCGAGTCTCGTGACCCCTATTTTTGTTTTTTTAATTTTTTTTCTAGTGATTTCAAGCATTTCTTGTCCAAAACCCGAAACTACTATTACTTGTCTATAGAACCTTGACTCGTGAAGTTTCCGTAGACCCGTTAGGGAACTCGTTGAAATTTTTATTACGAAAACATTATAATTTAAAGGAATTAAAGTTAAATGTTATGCTCTCTTCAACATTAATAAAAATTTGCCTTAAACAAAGAAAAATAGAAATAATTGATTTATTGTCATGTACTTATATACATGCGAACATTTTTAAGATTTTCTTTAAACTCTCGAAATTTTAACACGACATATAAATATATATGTTGGACGATTTATTTTTCACACGTGTGACTACACCTCGATATACATGTTTATGAACACATATATATAATCCGATCATCACTAAATTATTTTATTTGGAATAATATACGCGTATTGATTTTCATAAAATCTTTGTTTCCTGGATCTAAGTGTCATCTTTAATTACTTTCGATCCAACGATTTTTATCCCGTTTTTGAAATATATCATCTACATCACATATGGAGTTACTTATCAAATTAAACCGTCGTCTAGGCTATGTTACGCATGTTCGGACACACACTTACGTATGTAAATTCAATAGGTGCTTGGTAGTTACGCAAGAGTCGAAGTCTTACTAAATTGTAGTAGCGCACCCTAAGGTGAGTTACACAACCTTTACGTTACCTCCGGTTTTGGACGATAACACATGCAAACACGTTACGCCCGGGTTAGGATGATAACACAACGATTTTTATGTTTGATTAAAGTAGAAATCCAGTATATATCACATGTTCACGTAAAATGCTTTATCTTTCAAGTCCTTACTTATCAAACCGTTAATAGCGTATAGCGAGGGGATATTGGGTAGTACTACTGGGGTCTGACAAACCCCACTCAGCGGGCACGAGATGCACCACCCGACTGGCGGTCGGACTGAGGACAATGTCAGCCTAAACTTACCGTGATCGAGTAGACACGAGGAAGGCAAACCACGTAAGGAATTATTCCTACAACTAATTGGTCAGCTTCGGTTGCGAACATTTTAGTGACATGAACTTAGGCTCGCTACCTACGATATGGATTGTACTGTTAATATACATGCTTACATACGAATAAAAACTGTTGTATTCGTACTGCATAACTATACTAGTAAAACTTATGTGCTTATGTGAACTCACCAACATTGGTTGACACTTGCTCTTATGCATGCTTTGCAGGACGCTAAGGATAATCGGATTTTGGGCACGTACGCTGGTTAAACTTTATTTTTGGGAACTCGTTTTTAAAACCCTATACTTGAACTTTATTTACTTATCGGGCGCTTGTTTTGCGCAACATAACTTTCATAAGCTTCCGCTAAACTTTAACTCTGGTTTGATATTTCCCGTTTGGAAATATATTTACATTTCGAACCCTTAACTTATGTTTGATGTAACTAATGACTCGGGTCCTGGTCTGGTTCACACCCCACACGGTAAAACTCCGTTAGTGGAAATTGGGGGTGTGACAGATGGGTTTGCAGTTCATAAAGTCTTTATAGTTGCAGTCCTGAGTACCTGTAACGAGAGATCAAAAGCTTCTTGAAAATAATCCTTCGTAATTGTTACCTGCTGATCTTCAATCAAATCGTGGATTTGACTTACCGGTAGGTGAGCGACGTCCGTCGGAGGCAGTGGAACGTTCTGCGTTAGCTACAGCAAGGGCTTCATTCACACGTTGGAGTACTAACTCTTCAATTGCAGTAGCACTCATAGGCGGCGGCGGAGGTGTAGGAGGGTTAGCTCTCGTGGTACATCTAGGCATGATTCTAATTTCACATGGGTAAAACAAGAGTAAGGCAATCATAATAACAACCAAACATATCATGACATACATCAATCAAACACATACAAGAATAAATATAACATCACAACACAATCATAATAGCGAATCAAAATATACATCATAATGTTCATAACTGTGATAACTGGTAATTTCTAGGTTAACTCCGTTAATAACTTGTGTTATCTTTTAATAGATTCCGTTATCTCAGTTAACTAGAATGGTTATCCGAGCATTTCACTTGAATCTTGATGTCGATGAATTAACCTAACAAATGTGATCAATATGCACAATCTATGATTTCATGTGAATTGGATGTTTTATGATTTTATGAATTGCATTTCATGATTTTATGTGATTCATGTGCGTACAATGTTATAAGTTTTAATTCTAAATACGTGTGTATTTATATAAAAATACAATAACATACGTGTATTAATAGTAGCCTTTCGTAATGATAGTATTTTATTATAAAGTATGGTTAGTTAAATATTGGTTTAGTATTTCAAGCTTAAGGGACCGGTCTCGCCATCTGTAGAAACTTGTTCCTAGTCAAACAAACATAGAGGGACCTATTTTGTAACTTTTAAAACCTGATTTTCTTTTAATTTAAACCTAGAAGGACCGGTTCCGTCATAGGCTAAACTTGATTAACTTTAGTAAAAAAAATGGAGGGACTAATTGTGTCATTTCACCATACTTGATTTTGTATTGAAATTAAAAACCGTCGACGGCCGTTCATTATCGTCTCCACCGCATTCATAATTGAGTAATCTCCACCATCGTTTACGAATTTCAATCGGCCGACCATTTTCTTCAACCAAAACCTCACAATCTATCAGCCACTTGAAGCCTCCCAAAACTCTCGGTTGCTCTTCCTATCGTGAACTCTCTCTAAACAAAACACCACCGTAACACCACCTCCGATTTCTGTTTCGCAGCGCCACAGTTACACCATCATCGGACCTGCATCGATTTTGTACTCACACCACCACTCAGTCACGAGCATAGCAGTCATCGGAGCATCACAGGTCTTCCCCGATGTTGGTCTATGTCCTCGGTTCGAGTTCGCTATCGGCTGTAAAAAGATTATGTAAACTACTGGCTTCATCAATGGAGGTCGGGTACACAGTAGGGTTTGGGTGAAAGAGATGACACCCAATTCGTATGTTTTATATATTTTGCTTGCTGATTAAAAATCAGTTCGGCTACCTGCCCCAGTGGGTAAATCTTCGGGATCTAACCTACAGGTCTCAGGTTCGAGACCCACAACCCTATTTTCCTTTTACTTTTTCGTAATTCAAGTTTTTCTTCAGCCTGTTATCAATTAAATCCATACAAACGATTTTTCTAACCAAAACAGAGACTTGTCCTAGCGGTTAAGTCACTCGTTTATGAACCTGAGGTCATGGGTTCGACCCCACTAACCTCCAAATCTTTTTCAAGTATCTTCTAAGTGTTGGTTTTTACTTCCCATTGTCATATATTTGATCCTCGATCCCTTCCAAGCGCATTTCGAGTCCCGTAACCATCAAATTATTTTGTTTGAACCAAACCTCGTAATATGGATTTTCTAAAGATTAAATTTAGTGTTTAAATTGGTTTACTCGTTAGTTAAGAGTTGATTTCACAACCGTTAGGTGTATATACGTTGGTGAATATACACGTGAAACTTGACGAATAGTTAATTGAAATTTCTACTCGTTTGAATTAACTTATCAATATCTCGTATCATTTTAAACAGTATATATATATATATTGGAATGTGCAAAGATATATATATATATATATATATATATATATATATTTAATATACATTTAACCAAGTGTATTATCTGAAAAATCACATCATACAATAGGACGATTTCTGATCATATAAGCATTAATAAAATAAACAATCTTAACGGGCAATTTGGGTTAACTATCATCGTCATATGTCGGTTTAGAAAACTAACACACACTTCAAGTCACTAGCATATTGGTCAAACACCTTCGTCTAGGTTGTGTCATTATTAATATTAATTTAGACACGCACTTACAAATATTTGCTCGTTAGGTGATCGGTAGATCCGCAGAACCATGACGCTTGATTATTTCGCTGTGCACCCTAAGGTGAGTTACACAACCTTTTACGTTACGTCCGTTTATGGACGATAACACATGCAAACACGTTAGACCCGGATTAGGGTGATAACACGACAACTAATATGTATGATTAAAGTAGAAATCCAGTATATATCACATGTTCACGTAAAATGCATTATCTTTCAAGTCCTTACTTATCGAACTGTTAATAGCATATAGCGAGGGGATATTGGGTAGTACTACTGGGGTCTGACAAACCCCACTCAGCGGGCACGAGATGCACCTCCTGACTGGCGGTCGGACTGAGGACAATGTCAGCCTAAACTTACCGTGATCGAGTAGACACGGGGACGGCAAAACACGTAAGGAAATATTTCTACAACTAATTGGTCAGCTTCGGTTGCGAACGTTTTAGTGACATGAACTTAGGCTCGCTACCTACGATATGGATTGTACTTGTAATATACATAACTGAACTACGAATAATAATGTTGTATTCTATGGCATGTCTATACTGGTTATAGACATGTGCTTATGTGAACTTACCAACCTTTTGGTTGACACTTTTTCTTTTAACATGTTTCTCTCAGGTCGCAGGTGTTCGAGTATCACGAGTATGCATGCATGAACCTTTAAAACCCTTTTATGGTTTTCTATACAAGTTATGTCATTTCAAATGACAACGTGTTATGTAAATACTAAATCTTTTGTCTATGCTTCCACATTTATAAAACTCTGAATTTATATTATATTTTAATATAATGCAAATCTTTTGATAATTAGTGGTTGTTTGGTGTAACTAATGGACTGGATCCTGGTTTGCTCACACCCCATACGGTAAACTCCGTTAGTGGAAATTGGGGTGTGACAGCCTCAGCGGGTGCAATGGGTGCTACGGGGGTAATAGGTGCAGTGGGGTTAACTGGGACATCAGGGGTGACCGGAGTAACAGGGGTGACCGAAACAACAGGGGTGACCGGAACAACAGGGGTGACTGGAGTAACAGGTGTGACTCTAGCGGCTGCGACAGATGACATCTCGCCAAACTCGTAGGTGTTATCATCAAAATGCACTCGCTTCTTTAAGGTAAGCAAGGGCGAGTCGGTAGAAGCAATGGTAGGCTCTGGGGTACGTGATCTCTTGCGAGGAGATCCCATGCGAGAGGCAAGGCGGGTCCCATGAGTGGGGCGGCGAAAGACGGATTTCCGTGCGGTATACATGCGGAGGGGTCCAGAGGGAGTAGTCCTAAATGGGCGAAAAGATGGGGCACGCACATGCGAGGCAACACGAGATGAGCTCAAGGTGACCGTAATGGAGTCTCCGTCATCGAGGGGGTCGTCAGCAGTGATATCCACATCATAAAATGGTGGCTCATCCGGATCTTCCTCGGAGTCCATCTCCTCATCGTCAGTGACTCGGTCGAGCACGCTAGTAGGTGAGGTCGGCGTGACAGTGGGTGGAGATGCTGGAGCTGGCGAAGGTGGCATCGTCTCAATCTCCACTTCCGAGTCCGAAGATAGCTCGACGGGGGTAGTCATGCTGTGACAAAGTTTCCAAGTCATAATAACAGTCTTAAGTTAGTGTAATTATAATAGTTAAAAGACGCAACAAGTAAGGCATGTATGTAATGCAAGCAAGTAATGCATGGGATGGGGCTAGCAGAGCGGTAGGCTATAGACTAAGTTCTAGTATGCAACCTAGTTCTCTATAACCTTGGCTCTGATACCAATCTGTCACACCCCGGTATTTATTGTGTCGGGTGCGAGCGAGACGGATCACAGTCAAGATTACATAGAACAACCTCTGGATGATTAAACATCTAGATTCGTTTAAAAGGTTAAGTTAATTCAAAAGGTGGAGTTTCATTCAAAGCTACAGCGGAAATAGTAGTGAAAGTATATTTGTCTTAATTGTTACAAAAACAATTACATTTCAAAAAGATTTGAGAACATGACACCGTTAGGTGTTATGCAATGAAATCTCCAAAAGTGCAGCTCGGTTTGACCATGACTCCAGAATAAGAAAATGCAGGTCCTAAATGATATGATGTCCTGATTGCAGCAAGTTTCAATCACATGAGAATTCATATACTAAAACGAGTTAACGTAAAGTTGGTGAGTTCACAGATTTAGATAGCATGCATGTAAAGTTTGATAAACAAGTTTGATTAAATCAATCCATCGTTAGACAATTTATTTAGATATTGTTTTATAAATTACCATGAACCTTGAATACCGAAACTAACTGATTACCCACTCATGATACTATGTCCAACAGTAACGCATGGCCAATTATAACTGTATGTAGTCTTTAGACTATTAAAACGGAGTCAGGATCGGAGCTACCAATCAGAGCAGGGGCATTAACCCAATAGATCTATCCACGAGTCATCGTTTCTGTTTGTAAATTAATCGGATTTAACTAATAGCGGGGTTTCATCATAACATGAACAAGCATGATACAATATGGTTTGGACTAGAAAAGCTCATGTAATCAATAAGGTAACAAGTAATCTATTTGTCAAGCAATGATTTATGTTTGTAATGAATTCTCCCCCAAGTATTAAAACTGTAAAAGAAAGGGGCCGTGAAAACTCACCTGAATTCAGTGATTCAGTAAGATAGGCAAGTAAGCAGTCCTATACAATGTTATAAGACAACTTATAATACAGAAATTGGGTTGACATCTAAGTCACTCCAATTTGGTTGGTCAAGTCTTGGCGTTATGGTAACTCGGTGTTAAGATACGATATCGTTGACCTTAATGAAATATTTATTGAAAATAAAAATTTATCGTGCATTAAATAATATATTATTTATTTTCATGATAATAATTAGTTTAGAAATATTTTATATTTCCCAAATAAATGTCATATGAGTTTAAAGGACTCTTTAAAAAAACAACGACAATTTCAACGGTTAAAGTCAATAATGCACGTTTTGCCGGTTTTAGCAGTATTGCACGATATCTCTAAATGTCACTACGGCAAATGATCTAATAAATAAATACACATTTATTTTCATCATAGAATCATATCAAATCAGGAAAATTCATGTTCAAAAGTCCAAGTTCCTAGTCTTGTCGGTTTTGCCGGTATGTGTCCGATTTAGCCGGTTTTGATCCTGTGACTCGTTCTAAGGCTTTGTAAACTACCAAAACACTTTGTAAACTTATTATAAGTCATCTTAAGTCCCTAAAAGTTCTCAAGATCAGTTGTAACATTTATTTGTATATCTTTACAAAAACGGGTTTTCCGGGCCCGTAAAGTGTTCGTTTTTTGTCCCGTTTTCCCCCAAATTTAGCTATTTTCAAAAGGGAATATGTACTAGAATTTTTATGACTAAAAACATACTTTATAACCACTTAAGAGGAGGTCTAATTTTCTGTCCTAAAATGGCCCTATTTTATCTATGGTTTTCGAGACTTTTTAGTGGTTTATTTTTATAGATTTAGACGTCCAAACATATCAATAAGTCGTATGGTGCTATCCATAACCTTCTAATATGTTAAAAATTTCGGATCTAGGGTTCCAAGAGTCACAAATTTCGGATCTAGTGGTTTGTTCATAAAACCAAGGCATATTGTACACATACTAGCATCATAACACTTGTTTTTCTATAGATCTATACAATGTAGTGTATGAGGGGTTCAAAATACATGTAATCACTAGCATAAACATAAGATTCACTAGATCTAACAATAGTATGAACAAACATGTAGGTTATTATCATCATAGAAGAAAATATAAGTTTAAAGTCACCATTTTAACCAAGACTTGTGGTTGGAGTTCTAGATGGAAGATATAACTAGTTAACATGAATAACTAGTGAAAATCAAGAAAATATTATCTACTAACTTGAGAAAAACGTGGAGATGGATGGAGGATGGTAGATCTTGCTTCATTGTTGCTCCCAGTAGCTTTGATCTTCAAGTATTCTTGTGTTTTGGTGAAGAAAAGCTGGAGAGAGAGTAGAGAGAGAGGGCGATGGGTTTGAGGGGAGAGGGAAAGGAAGGGTGTGTTTTCTTGTGGTGGGAGAAAATGAAATGTAACCTAGGGTTTGCTCTTTAAGTTCTTTATATAGTATATGTAAAATAAAGAGAAAAGGGTTTGGTTTAAAAAGGAAAGGTGGTGGTGGCGGTTTGTTGTCAAAACCGTGAGAGGGAGAGAGGGCAAGGGAGGGGGCGATTTTTTGGAGCAAGGAGGGAGGAGGGTGAGGTTTAAGGTGGTGGTACAAGTAGGTAGTTTAGGGTGGTGTTGCACGGTACTCTTGATGGGAGTGTTAAGGTTTGTAGGTTTGTAGGTTGAATAGTGTAGATTCCTTTGGTTGGATAATTAGTAAATAGGTTAGGAAAGGTAAGTAAAGATGGTGGATTAAGTCCCTAAAAATTGATGGGAGGTGGTTCGGTGTCGGTTTGAGCCGCAAATGAGGGACGGGTCAAGTTAGGCTCAAAGGTGACAAGGAGTTGGATCATGCATGGCGTGGACATGCATGGTGATTAACGGGTCGAGTTCAAGAAAAATAGAAATGATAACAAGTCTTGTTTAAAGTCAAATGGTGTTAACCGGTGAAAAATATTTACGTTGATTGCTTTATATAAAAACCTAATGATGTTTCGTTATAAAAACACTAAACATTCAAAAGGGTTTATTATTTGACGTAGTTGATAAGTAAATGGATAAACTCAAGCGTTCATTGGATATTTTTACGTTGAAGTAACGTTACGAACTTTGCATGTGATTAGAATACTACACAAGTGACAAGATAATATAAAAATTCTTATTATATTAAACCACATAGTTGTGGTGAAATTTCTTGTTATTGAAATTCTATCGGATATATATATCTATATATATATATATATATATATATATATATAATATCATTGTTTTTAAGGTCGATCGTCGAAATGTTCATTTAGGGTTACGCCAAGACTAACGGATAGTTGCATAATACGTTATCTACGTTAACTAAAACACAGATTTATGCACATATGAACAGTTAATTACACGTATTATTACATGATTTGACTTAGGAAACTTACGGGTTGCCACAATCGGTCTAGTGTGGACTCAACACTTGTTGGTGTAACAATGTTGTCACCAGGAGCAGTTTGCTTAGGAGCAGTCCTGGCCTTAGGCATAGGGTGTGATGTGTCTTTACCAAGAAAAACAGTTTTGTTCACTTGCATGTTAGAAAATGTTTTACTTGTAAAAGATTTAAGTTCAAGATGTTGATCAGAGATTTGCAAATATGAAAATTCACAATTGAGAATGTGTTGGATGAATCTGGGGTACATGTAAAAGATCCTTTTAGGTTTTAGATTTTCCAGCATTCCATCAAATATGATTTTTGAAAAGTTAAAGTTGAACCCATTTACCAATCCATGAAAAGCGGATGATCGAGGTGCAGCAAGTTCATCCCACGCAGTTTTCTTGTGAGATAGGCAGTGGAGAATGGTATGATCAAGATATCGCCAAACATAGGGTAGTTATCCCTTTTTGATGGTCCCATAAGTTAAGTCACCCCCATACCCAATTGCTTCGTACGTCTTCAAGTATAATTCAGACTTGTAATTAGGATCACCTCGAGCATCATTGAATTTAAGATGCTTCCAGATCATTTCTCCAATCACACTAATCTCATTCTCATTGACTCTAGAGTGAATTTTACCAACCCCGTTGTTATCAACAGATTTTTTGGCTGAGTTCCAAAATTCAGCAATTCTCTGTTTGCATATTAAAGGATTCACAGTTAAAGCAAATTGAGTGTTGGATTTTTCTAGGAAATCATTTATTTCATCAAATAGCTTTGACTTATCATACTTCTCAAAGTATGCTACAACATTGTGTTCAGCCAAGAACAGTTGACTAGGCTTTGATGCAGCATTTCCATTCAATTTGGGTGCCATTTGTGAGAAATTACAGAGTAAGGTTTAGGTTTAAATCGCCAATTAGAAACCTGGAGAGAAATAGAGAGTAATTGTTTTTTCAAAAATGCAGCTTTATACTACCGGTAGTTCTTCTGGATCACAATGAACCCTAAGAATTGAAACAGAGGAAGTTATTGGAGTTTGCCCATTTAGTTAAAATGGGATGGGGGAAATTTTTAATAATTTAATTTGTTTAGAATAATATTATTAATTTATTTGAATTTAATCCACATCAATTAGGGTCGATTAGGACTGATGAGGACCAATGAAGATGAAGTACGACCAATTAGGACCAACGAAGTCACGAGGCCCAATTAGGGTAAATTAGGGTCAATTTGGGTCAATGAGGATCAATTAGGGTCAATGATAAAGACCAATTATAAATAACGAGGGTCAATTTTGCTCAATGACGCCTTATGAGGACCAAACATGACCAATTAGGGGCAATTAGGGTCTATTAGGCCGATTGAGGGCCAATTACGCTCAATGAGGACCAGTAGACTGAATTAAGGTCAATAATGGTCATTTATGACAAATGAGGACCAATGAGGACCAGTGAACACTCAGTTAGGATGAATTAGGACCAATGAAGGTCAATTATAGTCTATTAGGCTCAGTTAGGTTCCATGAAGATCACTTACGGTCGGTTACGACCAATTAGGCTCATTTAGGAACAATTATAATCAATTAGGGTCAATTAGGCCTAATTGACTCAAAATTGTTGTACTTCAAAGTAACTGGCCCTCGATGAGTCTAGTTGGTCCTTATTGAGGCTAACTGATATTAATTGGTCCTTTATGGTCCAAATTATGCCAAATTGCTCCTCATTAACCCGAATTGAGCCATATTGGTACTTATTCTATCTAATTGGCCCTCATCGGTCCTAACTGGCCCTAATAGGTCATAATTCATACTTATTGGTTCTAATCGAGCATATTCGACCATCATTGGTCCTAATGGGTCCTCATTGATCCTAATTGAACCTAATTGGTCTTAATCGACCATCACTAACCCTGATTTACCCTTATTGGTATCATTGGTCCTCATTCAAACTAATTGGCCCCAATTAGTCCTAATTGCTCATACTTGATCCTCATTAGTCATGTTCCTTCATGCTCCGTCCTTATCGGTCCTATGAGCATAATTAGCCTTCTCATTGAATTAAACCTAATTCGCATTGACCATATTAATTGACCATAACTAGTCTTCACTAAAGTATCCTAACTGATGCTAATTGTCAGTATTTAGTCCTCATTGAGTCTAGTTGGTCCTAATTGCTCCTCACCATCCTAATTGGCCGTCGTTTAATATTTTTGGAACATGGCGGTCTTTTCGTATTTTTGTTATGAATTGCATAGTAATTTATCATTTTTCATTTTTGAGTTGTGTTTTAGTAATGTCACCGTTTTTTGTAGTTGCGTTATCCCGACCACAAAGCACGTGTTAGTAAAATATTGTTTAATATATCTAAAAGAATATAATAAAATTAATATTAAAACATAATTTTTGTTAGGGCTTTTAACTCCTATCATCGTCCAGATCTGCTTAAAGGATCACATTTACGTCAACCATAATTGATTTACTCATACAATTTCACAATCTCATTATTTGAACACCTCAAGAGGATGAAGCTCCTGCTCAAGCTCAGGGAGAAAGAAGCCTTATGGAATTGGGCGTTCGATTATTACTTGCCCGGAAATCCACAAGAAGAGGCACTTGAAGACTTTTACGAACTGGATGATGAAGTTCATCTTGAAGAGGAACCCGCCGCAACAGCCACGTGGAGACATTTAATTAATTAATTAATTAATTATGTTTACGTTTAATTTTAGGTTTAATTATGTTTAATTATGTTTAATATACATATTGTTTAAATTAATTTTGGGTTTTATTATCAGTTTGAACAATTCCCCCTTTTAATTAAAAAATTTACCAAAAAATTTAATTCCCACCATTAGTTCAAATTTCACCCAAAATTTCGAACTAAATTTACTTATTATCGATTCATCAGATACTTTTTCCCTCTCACTTTATCAGAAAATATTTAGTTAAACGCCTACAGCGAATAACTATGTCCTCTTTCTCATCCATATCATTCTCATCTTCCATGGAGCTTCAACAACGAATAGCTTCAACAGACAGCGCTAGCTATTCTTCAGAAGTTCCATGTGATTTGGGATACCAATCAGTCCAGAAAACGGTAATTGTCAAGTTATTCCGTATCATTAATTACAATCTGTATTCATAAAATTGTTTGTTTTGTTTTTTATTGATACACGTTTAACTAGGATCCTTGTATTTGTATACAGTTACAGATCGATAAAATTTCGTTTCATACAAAATTAATTAGGAAGGGGTATATATTGTAGAAATCCCCTCCATTCATTTCAACCCATTCATTTTATGCTAAATTAGTTATTTACCTTCTTAAATGACTAGGGGAGCATGCTAAATTAGTTATTTTTATGCTAGGAATGTTGGGGTCAAGTATCTGCACATGTTTGTAGATTCATGTTACTAGTGTTTTTTTGGGGGGGGGGGGGGGGGACGATACAAGAATGTTGATGAACTTCCTTTCTTCTATATATACACTGCTAGAAATGGTCAATTGTTTGTTTATATCCACTAAAGACATGATGTGTTCCACTCTTCCCTTTAGATGTCTTTAATTTGTGTATAACATATCAAATAATTAATCAATAGGATCTTTATGTGATATATTAATAATTAAGAACTAATTTATGTTACTCTTGTCATTACTAGGAAATGATCCTAGAGGACATATATAGGAATGTTTCCAGCATTTTTTGTAGGTTCATGTTAGAGGGGTACAAAATAAAGAAATTGTAGTTTAAATCCCCTTTAAAAGAATAGAAGAATGTTGATGTCATGCATATGCTACTTTGCTAGAAATGGTCAACTGTTTGTTTATATCCACTAAAGATATGATGTGTTCCACTCTTCCCTTTAGATGTGTAGGTCCGAAATCCATCTAAGAACACGATATCTTAATCACAAACGAGTGCGGAATCCTCGTGTGTGATTGATTCAAGAAGAAAGTAGAAGAAATAGATTTGATCTTAGATAAAGATCAAATCTTGAATGCAAAACACTACAATCTTGAAGCTTATGAAACCGATCGGAAACACTAGAGAGTGAGAGTGAAATCGTAAACAATATTCCAAAAAGCTTGTTATAATCATAAATAAGAGAGGTATTTATACTACCTCTTACAAACCCTAGGGCCAATCATAAACACAAATAGCCCAATCATAAACACTAGAAATCGGCCCACATGGCCTAAATATAATCTAACTAAGCCCAAAAGCCCAATAACTAACAAGCCCACAACTAATGTTCATGCCTCTAATATATGTAGCCCAACAATCTTCCCCTAGGCATGAACCATTAGATCACCTATGGCAGCTGCAGATCGAATCTGAAAGTATTTTGCACATTGTTCGACCACCATCTATTTGCCACGATCCGATTAGCCGTTCCATGGAAGATCCCTACCCTTACAGCATTTTCCATATCAGTCTCATCACCGAGAATAGGTTGGGAGGCTAGGAGCTTGATGTCTTTTTCACCAAACCTCAGCAGATCGACTGGATCATAGAAACGAAATTGCCTCATTCTTTTGCAGAGAACCACCACCTCGTGAGTCGTTGGATCATAACACCAACAGTCAAAGCTTTTGACTAAGGTACCGTCTTCGATCTCATCCAACATATTGATCACTCTTGTGCGTTTGGTGGGTGGTCTCCTTGCTTCACCTATCGACTCACCAGTTACTGGGTCAGTTCCAGTCTCGACCCATCTTACTTGCTTCAGCTCAAAGTTTGCAAAATTATTTTCTAATTGGCTCATCAGATTGTTTCGAATAAGATCTCCTTCGGTGCTGTTCCATCTGTTGATGTATGGAGCTCTAAGCAGACTTCTAATCTCAGGCTCAGTCCATGAATGAAATTGGGCACGTGTTCTATAGTACTCTACTGGACTGTAGCCGTCACGGATCACAGCAAACAGCTTCTTCTCTGTGTCATAGTGCCAGCACAGAATAGTTTCACGACTCCCCCTTTTGTCTATAGAGCTTTCACCAACATCAAGGGTGTATTGAGTGGGGGCTGGTCCTTGAAAGAATTCCTTAAACCAGTTGTCGTGACCTTCTGGTGCTTTGGAGATGACCCTTCCACTTCGGGCATAGTTAGACATCTCGATAGTGTCATCTCCATCATCCACATTTACTGCTTCTGTACCTTGCACACCCTGAGATGAACTTTGACCAGGGGCACCTGAAGTATTTGACTCCACAACATTTTTCAAATCACCAAACTTCTTCTTCAGGTCCATCAAGGTCTCATACAGATACTTCATTCTATTCTTGTCAGCCACCTCCTTGTCCTTTAACTTTCTGTTTTCTGCCTGGAGTGCTTTTATCTCAGTCTCCCTAATTCTGTTCTGAGACATCAGAAAGTTTATGTGAGGGTCTGCACTTATCCTCATCTCAATTGGTAGCTCAGCAGCTTGAAGTGGGCGGAAACTTGGAATAACAGTTGGCGGCAAGCTTGTTCCACTAGAGACACTTATTCTGACAGGGCTGGGTACTACAACAGTGTTATCAACCTCCAGAGATTGCCTTTCTTCATGAACAGGGCTACGTTCACTCAGAAGAGGGCTTTCAGTCTGAACCTGGGCAGGTTGATCTTCAACATTTCGAACCGTTGATTCTTCTTGAGCAGTTTGACTTTGAGAACTAGACTCAGTTGGATGGACCATCAACAGACTTGAGCTAGTCTTTGTGAACTTGAACCGGATACTTCTTGGATCTGTCTTCTTCCTGGGAGATGGTTCACGGAAGGGGACAGGCTCTTCAAGCATCTCATTCACATTGAACTGAATATCCAACTCTTGAGGGATGGAGTCACCACTAGAAGATGAGTTCAGGACATCTCTTGATCTTTTCAGATTGATTGGCTCCAAGTCTCCATAGATATCATCATCCATATTCCCTTGATTAGCAAAGATGTCGTCCATAACATTTTCTTCATCTGAAGGTATCACCACATCTTCTTCTTGCACATTTACAGCCGGAGTTGCTGTTATATCTTGATCTTCAGCAACAGATGCATTTACAGTTGGCACATCGGCTTCAGGTTCAGATTCTTCAACTTCTTGTTCCCTTGCCACTTCGGGAAATGCACCCCTCTTGACCCATTCAAGCCTTCCTTGAAAACTGTTTTTACCCTTTCTGTCTTGGGTCTGTAGTCCAAACACTCCACAATCCATCACCTTAATATCCAGTTTTTCTACCCTCTCTTCAATCATGGGATATTTCTTCATGACCACCATCTGTACGAATCTTGGTGTCATCAGGAACTGTTCTCGGGCGCTCAGGTCAGCATTGCCTATCCAATCCAACAACATCATCTTGGAGAAATTGAATTTCCAGTCCAAGGCCAATGCGACAAATGCTGTTCCATGCAGTTTGTTGAGCTGATCAAAGCTAGTTCTCTTTCCCAGAAATGATTTTTGCATGTAGTGAGCCAGACACCTCCAGTAGTGCGGCAACAACTTCTTGAAGATGGGAGGGAACTTTCCTTCATATCCCAGAGATTGAGCACCCGCTAGAACAACTTCCTTCGGATACTCAATCGGATCAGCAGCACTATCAATGATGTTCAGCCCTTTTCTGATGTCATCCTCCTGAATCACTATCTCCCTGTTCTGGATTGTTGCAGTGATTGTTGTTTTATCTGCATCAGCTCTAGCAGATCCCCAGAACTCCCTTACAAGCTGCTCATCAATCAGCACACTTGATCTCAGGGCATGGTTTATCTTGCAGATATTCATCCCGGCCACCAGTGAATAAAATAATTCCATATGCTTCTCTGGTGGGTCTTCAAGATACGCCGGGATGCAGTGATCACTTTCAAACTTTATCTCTTCATCTAGCATGTCGTCTGCCATCTGAGAAAGTCAAGACAAATGTATCAGATTTGTTCATCAGACCATAATTATGTTTGTCAACACCTTCTTGAAGTTCAATTAATTATTACGTTTAACTTGTTAAGTTCAGAAAATCTCAATTTAAACTTTCAAGAAAAATATTTGATTTTGAATCACACGTTCACAAACACCATAAATTTTTACTTAAACATGTTTAAGTTTGATGAAAATAAAAAAAATTAGGTGAATAAGCCTTTTATTATGTGTTTACGATTCAAAACATTAGTTTACGATATATTAAACGAGTTCTTGATCAGTTTAATTTTGGTCCAATCGTAATCACTCAGTCCAATCGTAATCTCCAAAATTAACCCAAAGCCCAATCGTAAAAAGCATTTTGTCGTATGCAGGAATCGTAAACATCGATCGTAAACGACGATCGTAATCGCCAACAGTCGTCTTCCTCACATCGAAAGTCGTAAACGCCCAAAACCTCCATTAACGGACCTGCATCATACTCGTAAACACGTTAAAACCCATCAAGAACGAGTAATGAAAGTTTATTACTACCTTGAAAACGATTCTAACACAAATCTGGCTTTAAATCTTGCAAACACGACTTCGAACTCAGCAAAAACACGAGTTAGGGCTTATAGCACAAAAATCGTGAATAGATTACTGAAATCTTGGTAAACTAGACGATTGTGGTGGGTTTCTTGGTCGGAAATGGATTGCGAGAGAGATGGTGAGGTCT
>JBCNJP010001030.1:0-14069 GCA_039602395.1 Deinandra increscens subsp. villosa | reverse complement strand
TTTTTTCATTATGATCAGAATGTATTACAATTCGGTGAAGATTGAAGATTTCTGTCAAATGCGGTGATGTTTGTGGATTTTGTTTACAAGTTTCCGGGTAACAACTGATTAAGTGAACCATTATCATATATGCCGGTTCCAATTGGATGTGTTGTGCTTGAAGCTAGGGGGAACTTTGTTGGTTGTGGAGATTGTACAAATTGCAAGCTGTTTCCTGCATACCTGAAGTTTCAGTCAAGGGGAGTTTGCTGAAGATAGAGGCGTCTGCGGAAAACTGACTGAAGATTGCTAGAAGATAAAGATCTACATTCGACAGTAACGTCCAAGGGGGAATTTGTTAGGGCAAGTTTCTGTGTGTGGTCGTTACTGTGCGAATGTATTAGAATTAAATGTATGTAATGATGTCAACATACCAACCAACGTACCAGTTGGTACGATCGTACCAACTGGTACGGCGGACCAAAGTGGTACGGCAACTGGTTAACCTATAAATAGGTTTGGTGTGTTGAACATCTTCAAGTTTAGTCATTACTCTTTGTGAGTGTGAGAGAGAAAGGAGGTTCTGTCCAAACCTCCTCCAGAGCTTAATTGATGTATACTCTCTCGGTATTGTTATCATTTGATTATAATTGAATGACAAACTTCCGTCTCTATCATTCTATGATCTGGAAACGATCCGTATACGGTTTTACACAAAATCCGATACTACACAAGTGATTATAATCGACAAAGACTCTAATTAACCGACTGAAACAAGGAAGTATTCGGTTTTGCGAAAAAACTAAAACCTAAAACTCAAATTTCATGAAATTTCGAACATGATAATCAAATCCAAGACCATCACTAGATTTGCAATTCCAATGCCTACCTGTAGCAACAAAAAATCGAGCAGAGGTTCGTTATCGTTCGAGAAATCAGTGAAAAACAGGTACGGGGGTATTAGGGTTTCGCAGAGCAAATTGAATGTGGTACGATGAAAATGAGGAATGCGTACCAGATGAACCATTTTATACCCCTGGTGGTCCGGCCCACCGTACCATGTGGTACGGGCGTACCACCCACCTTATCACTTTGGTACGTGCGTACCAAATGCAAATTACACTTTTAACCCCCTTAACTTTTCAGTTTGGTCATTTTATACCCAAAAAATCAAAAATTTTCAATTTTGCACATTTTGATGATGATGAGCTGATCTAAGTTTCGATTGTGGTTCAATCAACAAGAAATTTGGTACTCCCGTACATGCAGAGAAATTCCGATGAGTTATACGAAACACCAAAGAAAATAAATCAGAACATCAAACGAACAACAATCAGGTCGATCTTTCGATACGCAGAGAATGTCCGATCGTTTGACAAAATAAAGAAAATCAAACAAGTTTAAATCTTTCAAAAGAAAGCATGCATACACTAGAACACTTATTTATTCTATTTTTGTATTTTTCAACTATAATCAGGATTACACAACCACAAAAATCATGTTACACCATAGATTTCAGGCCAGCGTTTTGTTTATATCATACTAGCAAGTATCAGATATTGATTGACACATTCAATGAAACAAGCAGGAACCTACAGCTTTTCAATTTATTTTATCCATGGTTAGTAACATTCACTGATGTACTATCATTTCTCACGAGGTTGGATCACATTTCTCAATTTTTTTAATTTTTCCAATTTTTTATGCTTTTTCATTTTTGAATACAAGAAATCACACTATTTTTGTATTTTTCAATAATTCTCCCCTAAAAAGCAGAAAACTAAATGAAAACATAAAAGAAATCAAAAGTGATCAACTGAAACAGTTTACTTGGCATTTAACCAAGTAACACCATTGATATGCAATAAAAATTGAAAGCGAGTTTTATCAAACGCTTTTGTGAACAAATCAGCTCTTTGAAAATCCGTGTGAATTTTCTGCAAATCAATTAATTACTTTTCATAGCAATCACGAATAAAGTGGTATCTTATATCAATGTGCTTAGTCTTGGAATGTTGCACCGGGGTTTTTCGTGATTGAAATAGCAGCCGAGTTATCGATATAGATAGGAGTAGTCAGAAATTTCAAATTGTAGCCGCGCAACTGCTGTTGAATCCACAGAACCTGTGAACAGCAACTGGAAGCAGCTACATACTCCGCCTCCGCAGTAGACGTCACAACCGAAGTTTGTTTCTTGAATTGCCATGACACGAGCCTTTCCCCCAAAAATTGGCATCCGACCGTAGTAGATTTGAAATTGATTTTACATCTCCGAGTCTGAGTAGGCCAATAACTCGAACTTATTATCATTAGGATACCAGATACCAAGATCCGGATAACCCTTCAAATAAGCAAATATTCTCTTTACTGCTAACAAATGTGAAGCTTTGGGAGCTGCTTGGTACCTAGCACACATGCAAATTGCAAACATTATGTCAGGACGAGAAGCAGTGAAGTACATAAGAGAACCAATCATGGCACGAAACAACATTGGATCAACATTATCACCAGATTCATATGGTTCAAGTCCATGAGACACCTGAATAGGAGCATGAGGAATCCGTACATCTCCAATTTTGAATCGCGTCAGAATATCAGACACGTATTTCATTTGATGCAAAAATATGCCTTTTACGGACTGCTGCACCTGGAGACCCAAAAAGAAACTCAGTTCTCCCATTGAGCTCATCTCGAATTTAGTTCGCATGACAAGCTCAAACTTTTTAGACAGCTTGTCGTTGGTGCTTTTAAAAATAATATCATCCACATACACTTGAACCAAGAGCAGAACTTTCCCAAACTTATTTGTAAACAACGTATAATCTTGCCTCGTCTGAACCCATTTTTAAGAAAATGTGTAGACAACGTTTCATACCAAGCTCGTGGAGCTTGGTGAAGACCATACAAAGCTTTATCTAGTTTGTACACACGCTCAGGAAAATCTGGATCATAGAAACCAGGAGGTTGCTTCACATACACCTCTTCACGAATTTTCCCATTGAGAAAAGCACTTTTGACGTCCATTTGATACACTTTGAACTCGTGATATGCTATGAAGGCCAGAAAAATCCTGATAGCCTCAATCCTAGCTACAGGAGCATAAACCTCATTAAAATCAATGCCTTCGATTTGTGAGAAACACTGAACCGCTAATCGAGCTTTGTTCCTGAAGATGATTCCACGATCATCCTTTTTATAGTAAAATACCCATTTAGTACCACAAGGTTCCTTTAAATTAGCGGGTAAATCAACGAGATGCCAGACACCTAATTTTTGGAATTGCTGCAACTCCTCCTGCATAGCCTCTACCCAAGAAGCATCTTGCAACGCTTGGTCTACATTTTTAGGCTCGACTTGAGATAGAAAACAAGAATGAAATACTTCATTTTGAACCCCAGAATCCCGAATCTCTGCAATCAAAGCATAAACTGAATCAGACAATTGATGTCGTGTGCGTACCCCAGAAGTCAAATCTCCAATAATATTCTCTTGAGGATGTATGCTATGAATCCGAAGAGTGGTTGTGTTAGGAACCGCAATATTGTCTGCAAGAGAATTTAAACTTTCATCTGCATCCTCTGAGCTAGAAATATCACCAATCGGTAATGTAACCGGAACTAAAGAACTTGTGCTTGGTAAAGAAATCGGATCATCAACCGGTGTCAATTCAACTTCATGAAAAGTACTTTCATCATCATCAGATGAACCCGTAGTTTCTAAATTAGAAACATGCTGACTTGATGAAGCAGTCGTAGACACACTGGAAAGCTTCGGAATACATGATCCACGATTATTCATTGAATGCAAGATAGCAGCAACTATGAGATCTTCAGAAGGCTCATCAGCAGATTCAGGACGTGCAACCGAGAAAGAATCAAATAAGTGATTGTAGTCAAAAGCAGGAATATCCTTCGTTTTGGGTGTTATAAAAGTATATCTTTGACAATCAACATTCAAGTGACACTCAGTTGTCTTTGAAGTAGGAAAGGTAACCCTTTTCATTGGATTTTGATATCCAACAAAAATGCCATCAACAGCCTTTTCCTCAAATTTTCCACCTTCATTGAGAACAGTGCACTTACACCCAAACGGCTCTAAAAAGCTTAAATTCGGCTTATGACCCTTAAGCAAGTGATAACTCATTTTGTTCAATCGTTTAACAATTAGAAAAAGATTTAGCACATGACAAGTAGTATGAACCGCTTCAGACCAAACTGTAATCGGTAAGTGTGCATCAGACAACATTGTGCGTGCTGTCTCAATTAGTGTTCGATTCTTTCTTTTAGCAACTCCGTTTTGTTGTGGAGTATACGGTGCACTAAATTCTTGAACAATTCCAAGAGCATTACAAAAAGCTGTCATTTTTGCATTCCTGAATTCGGTACCATTATCAGACCGAATGCGACAGATTTTGTACTTGTACATAGATCCGAATTTGGATAGGAACTTCTGAATGAGAGCTGGAGTTTCATCTTTTGAATGCATAGACGCCACCCATGAGGAACAAGAAAAGTCATCCGTAATCACCAAACAATAAAAACGACCATCAACGCTGTAAACATTCATAGGACCGAAGAGATCAATATGAAGCAGCTCTAACGGTGTAACAATCGTATTAATTCGTTTGGAAGGATGAGACTTTTTCTGTTGTTTTCCTTTCTTGCAGGAAACACACATATAATTAATTGAGAAACGATTCTTAGAAATGCCATCCACCAGATTATGATTAACTAAATAATTCATCTTCCAGTAGTTGATGTGTCCCATACGGCGATGCCACAAAATAGACTCTTTTTCCATGGCCTTTGAGATGAAACATGTAGCCGAAACAGCAGACGAAGAATGATTCATATTAAACACATACAGATCTCGAAACCTTGGCGCACGCATCACGATCCAATCTACAGGAATCTAGATTCCGGCTTTAGAATTAAGCATTCAGAACTTGTGAAAGCAGTAGTGTACTGCTTATCACAAATCTGTGAGACACTAAGCAGGTTATGTTGCACTTCTTCCACAAATTGAAATTTGTTGAATGTGACCTTCTCGTTACCCATTTTGCTTTCTCCGGTTATTCTTCCACCTTTATTGCCAGCAAAGGTAACATTCCCGCCATTAATTGGTTTAACATCTGATAGCAGGGAAATATTACCAGTCATATGCCTGGATGCTCCATTATCAACTACCCAGAAGTTGTTGACAACTGGCTTTCGAGCACCCTGCACATGGTAGCAAATAATTAGTTGGAATCTGGACTCAAGCTTCAGCTTTGGGTCAACCGGTATCCTCGGAGAAATCTTCAGTGGCTTTTGAAGATAGTTTTGGCAACCACTTTGCCTTAAAGATGGAATAGATGAATCAGTGGTTGAATCAAAAGTGGATGAACTACCAAACAACTTTAGAGTATGTTTGAAAAATTTTCCTCTCTTGAAAAACTGTTTGGTAAGCACTTTCCCATCTATTCTCTTTGGTTTGAAATCAGATTTTGAATCTGAATCAGATTTTGTCACTATTGACAGCAGAAGTAGGTTTCTTAGCCAAAATTGGACATCTATTACGTAGATGACCATGCTGATAGCAGGGATAACACATCCTACGATCAATAAAGAACATAGGAAACACATTTCCAGCTTCATCTGAGGTGCTATCATCAGACATTGGCTGAAAAACTTTCTAGGGTGTCTTAGTCACCTCCTAGATTTGGATTTTGGAAGAGGTTTACGCAAAGGAGTAATATACCCAAATTGATTATAGAACCCATATTCATCCACCCCACACTGATCACAATAACCCTTTGGTTTGAGCTTTTTCAGTTTATTTTGCTCAAACTGTCCAAAGTGATCATAAAAATTATTGTCTTCACAAAAACCATACGATTCATAGTCAAAACTGTTTGTTTTTTGAGGAAAACTTACCATCAGAGTTGTAAAAACTCTTTGGTGAGTAATTTGAAGTTTTTTACTTTGATTTAAATTTCTGATCTTTTGGAGTGTATGATTTGTGAGAACTCTGATCATTTGGACTGGATTTAAGTTTTAGTAAGGAAACATTTTCAACATTTCCATGATCAGAAACACCTTTTCCTTCAGACTCAGCATAGAAAACTTTAGCAATTCGTGTTGGATCAACACAACATAATGGGAACATCTCATCAGAAAAATGGTATCACTACCTTTGAGACAATACAGTTTCAATTTCTAAGAGGTTTCACCATTCTCCATTTTACCTTTCAGTTTCTTGTCATTTTTCTAAACTTTCTGAGGTTTCTTCTAATTGACCTCAGAATTTTCATAAGTTGATCCAAAACCAACACCACTAAATTTCACCAATTTAGGAGGAGCAACCGGAATTGAATTAACATCAGGTGTGGTTTTGTTGCTTTCAGTTACCGATTCCTTTTCATAAAATAGATCACGACCTTTGAAAAATTTTTCTTTCCCAAACTCTTTCATTTTATTTTCAGTTTCGATAATTTTCATGGCTTCCTCCAAAGGTGTCAATTTAACACCACCTTTTGGTTTAATCTCAGTGACAGGTTTGTCACCCGTAGAGTCACTGGAATCAGCTTGTTTTAGAGCATCATGGTTTGGTTTGGACACATGTTTGCCCGACCTTTTCTTATAAGTGCCTTTTCAAACACAATGGATGGCTTGGTCTCAGTTTCAGTTGGTTCCAAACCATGAACATTTGGTGGTGGAACTGAATTGCATCCCGACTCTTTGAGCACTTCTTTTAAAGTTTCATCTTTGCACAAGAAACTTGCAAAGGAATTTGAATTTTTGAAATTTTCAACTTGTCGTTGAAGATCTAGAATTTCAATGTTTAATTCTGAAATTTTAGCATTAGCTTCTGCAAGCTTCTTTTCAAAATAAATGTAATCCTCAGTTTTGTTATTCAGTTCAATTTTTGTGTTCAGAGTCAAAGCATGTTCACTCTTCAGTTCAGCCTTAATGGCCTCCCACCTTTGTTTATAAATTTTGGTGTTTTCTTCTGCTAACATGTATTTGTCATAATACATAACTTTCTCATCAGAAAGTTCCCTCAATTTGTTAGCAGTTGACATGCAATGTTCACAGAGTTTAGAGTCAACCTGAACATTAGCCATGAAAGCTTGTTGACCATCTCCAAAGAAATCTTCTCCTGGAATTTCATAATTGTCTTCAATCTTCATATTTTGATCTTCAGAACTGCATAGAAAGGCAGATTCATCAGGAGAATCTGCGCTCCAATCATAACGTTCACCAGTTTTAGAAACTAATGCTTTAGAGTCTAAACTCGAAGCATTAGCATTTTCATTGGAACTAGATGGATTAGAGTTACTCCCTGATGCTTTAGCACTTTGAGCCGCATATTTTTGATACAGTTTTTTCTCTTGCTTCTTTCCTTTACTACATTCCTTGGAAAAATGACCATCATTCTGATAGTTGTAGCAACGAACTTTGGATTTATCAAAACCAAGTTTGCCTTCAGGGTTAAGATCCTTGCGCCCCGTCCTTTGCATTAATTTCTTACCCCTCCGAACATGCATAGCCATTGACCAATTTATATCCATGAGTTCTAAGTCATCTGGATCAATCTGCTCATAGTCTTCATCAGTTAATTCAACACTTGTCAGCTTTCCTGCCACTTCACCATCATAAGAAGAAATCATCCCCGAAAACAACGCCATGAAGTCATTTGTAGTCTTTGATGAAAAAGCACTCTGATATGATGCAGAAGCAGATTGATTTGTATAAACCGGGTTTGTCACAGCAGCCTTGTGAGTGTAACTATCTCCAGAAGAAACCCGAGACACTTTAGCATGACCAGCCGAAGAATTTTCCACATAAAATGCAGTAGTTGGTGGATTTGTGCTAGCTTTGACTTTGGCATGCATTGTTGATGCATTTTCTCCAAAATACACATCTGGATTCTGGACTTGTGCTGGAAGTGTTTTAACTCTCATCATATCCAATTCCCGTGCCAACAAATTCCTAGTTAAATCATCATATGAAACATCATTGAATCCTTTGTCATGAGTTAATAGCAAAATGTATCCCTCCCATTTAGCTGGTAAGGCATCCAATAACTTTTCTTTCAACTCATTTGCTTCCTTCTTCACGCCAACAATTTCAAGCTAACTCACCAGATGTAACAATCTTGATATAAGATCATTAATTGTTTCGTTCTGAACATGGTAGAAATTATCATATTCCCTCAACAAGACTTTCTTCTTACTTTTCTTATATTGGGCATTTCCTTCACATCGGTTACACAATGCATCCCACAATGCTTTAGATGTTGTGTGCATTTTAAATTAATGAAGAATGTCTTTTGGTAAAGCCATTGACAAGTTGGAATAAGCCTTCTTCTCTAATTTGAATGATTCTTTTTCAGAATCGTTCATTTTCTTGTATGGTTTTATTTCACCACTCGCAAACTTTGGCACCTCATAACCATCCAACATAGGAGTCCAAACCGTAACATCGGTTACACCTATGTATGATTCATAACGAGTCTTCTAATTGTGAAAATCCTCGAATTTCATCAACTTAGGAACCTTGTTCGTGGTTCCCATCTCGTTGTCGTTAAGTAAAGCTTGAACCGTTGTTGACATCGCAGCAAATGCTTGGAACGGATCCATGACGATTGTTTCAAAACTGACTCGTCGTACCAGGTGATCAACTTCCGTACCAAATCAACTTCAGCGTACCAATTCTAATACCCATACCACTGACGTACCAAACTATCTCAGGCGTACCACCCTGCGGGCCAAATAACTCAGCGTACCAACAAAATGCAACGTACCAGTCTGGTACGGCGTAACCGTCAACGTACCACCTATGAAGATTGTGCTACGTACCAATTCGAACATACCAAAACACTGAAGGAGATTGCCTTGCGTACTAGCAGCGTACCAAGGTGTTCTACGGACGTACCAACGGCGTACCAACAGAAATCGAACACATTTTGATATTTTTGGCATTTTGGACAGGAATTTGACACAGAACTCAGCTAACACACTCAAAGATCATGTTGAAATCAATTTTCGTATCGAATACACTCAGAATTGAGATGAAATGAAGAGAATTGACTCAAAATCCTAGTTTCTCTCTCTAGAGTTCGAAAAAACGACCAAAATCACAGCAACAGAGCAACCAAATGCTCTGATACCACTTGTAAAACACAATACGGATCTTTCTATTACGTGATATGATTGATCCAATGAACACGAGGTAAATAAACGCTTGTTTGATTGATTTCTTACAGAGAGAACCAGAGAGAGAACACCTAAGAAAACACACACTTAAGACTGTATGAACTCGCTCTTCTAACTCAGAACTAAAGACTCGAAACTATTTATAGTTACCAACCCACCGTACCAACTTAACCAGTGTACCAGTTGGTCCGGAGCTGCGTACCAACTGGTCCGCCCACTGGTATGCTGAGACAAAAACTTTACAAATCAAACATTACAGAACCAAAATGCATAGACCTAGCATTAGACACACAATTTGTTCTAACACCATATGCCCTTTTTGTCAGCAATTGTAACACAAGCGATTGTTTATATCTCTCCTATTTTGTCTTTGCAAAGCTTCACAAAAATTAGCATCTCCAAAATGATCATAAAATGTATCATATACCTGAAATCGATGATCATGAACCCATTATGATGTCGGGCTATTTGGAGTTGAATTAGATCCTACAGAAGAAAATTTAACTGATTGCTTCTTCTTGAGATTTCGATCATCATGGTTCACAAAAACTTCTGCTATTTTCTGAGCATCCACACAATGAAGCGGGAATTCCTTGTTAGAAAATATTTGTTCCGAACCCAAAATCTCTCGGGTTGAACTTTTTCAGCTTTACACATCTTTCTTCACTTGCTTCAAATTAATCTTCTTCAAATTTTGTGGATTTTGAGTTTTAACATCACCATCTACAACAATCTTCAGCTTAAAACCCAAACCTGCATGTTTTCCAGATACCTTCTCTTCTGAACCAGATGATTTATGTCCGTTCTTTGCAAGACGAGAAAACTCAGCTTTGACTTGGTGAACACCCTTTCGAGCATAGAAAATTATCTCATCGATATCAGTATGAGAACGAATCTTCTCAGTTGACCTTGTAGATTTCTCTTCTTCAGTGGACGAAGAACCAGAAACAAACATTGACACCTTAGGAAAATCTGATTTCTATTTTGCTTTCATTCCATTATTTTTATTCTTCTTTTTTTTTTATTTTCTTCAGATTTAGAATCAGAAAAATTTGAATAATCAAATTCTTCAACTGTTTTCTTTACCACATTGACAGCTTCCTTGAAATTTGCAAGAGGTGTAACTGTCTTATCAAACATTCTTTCAAAATTTTCATCATTTGCTAAGAAAGTCGAAAAAGAGTGTGACTTTCTAAGATTATTCACTTTCCTATCTGCATCAATCACCTTGATTTTTAACTCAAAAATCTTCTGTTGTGCTTCAGATAATTCTTTTTCTGTTACAATCAACTTCCTGGCAACATGACTAGTTTCTGATTTCTGCAGTCTCAAATTATCCATCTCATCGAACAATTCTTTCTTCAGTTTACCTTCATTTCTTTTCTGAATGTCGATTTTTTCATTTAACAACTTATTCTCCCGTGCTAATTCTTTATTTTCTTCCAACAATCTTTCATTATCATTCTGATAAGCCACGACTTTAGCAGCGAGTTCATCAGAAGTCTTGTTGAGCACATCAAGCTTAATCTTTGATTTCTCAAACAAATTATTGAAATCAACTTCAGCATATTTTGCTTCAAACTTCTACTTTCAACTTCTTTAGCTAACTCATCATTTACTTCAGACAACTTTGTAAGTTTCTGTTTAAGATCGTTTTCAACACAATGAAACTTTAACTCTTTCTCAACAACTTCTGCTTGAAAATCTGAAAATATTTCCTTTTGAGATGACAATTCTTGAATTAAATCTTCCAGCTTTCTCTGTTCATCTGTCAATTTTTCTATCTTCTTTTTATTTTCAGAAACCAACAATTCATTCTCCTTTACCAAACTTTGAATTCTTTTATCCTTTTGTGAACAAAATTCACAAACCGATTCATAACCACTAGTTTCAGATACAGAATAACTCTGATCAATTTGAACCATAAATGTATGTTGCATCTCAGCTAACTCAGCTTCAAATGAATCTGCAGGATTATTATGAATTGCAGTCAAAGCAACAGGAGTTTAAAATTCTTTCAACCAGTCATATCCTTGACCAAACTGTGAGACTACTGCTTTTGACTCTGAATTATTTGTTGAAGACTTTGATGAAGAAGCATTTACATTTGAACATTCACGAGCAAAATGTCCAAAATTGAAACATTTGAAACATTTACCTTTGATTTGTCTAACCCAACTTTACCGTCTGGATTTAAACTTTTGAATCTTGTTCTCTTTCTAAACCTTTTAGCTCTTTGGGCTAGCATAGAAAGTTGCCAATTAATATCCATTTGTTCAAGATTGTCTGGATCTATCTGATTAAAATCTTCCTCTATCAGATTAGCCGTTGGCAAACCACCATTCAAAAGTCCATAATATGAAGATAAGAGTGCAGATATCAATGCCAGATGTTCATCAGGTGTTTTTGCATAAAATGCATTTTGACTTGAATGATTTGGAATAGTGAAACTACACCCTCTTGATGAACTTTAAGAATTTCCCGATCCATGGCTAGCAACAAAAGCTGTTGGAGCAGGATTTGATGAATCACTTCCAAAAGATTTTGATTTAGCATTTATACTTGGAGAATTCTGACCATGATACCATTCGGGATTTTGCAGTTGAGCAGTTGACTTGTGAGCATTCATCATTTCCATTTCTCGAGCATGAAGCTTTCCTGTTAAGTCATTAAATGACAATGTTGAATACTCTTTGTCATGAGTAATCAATAAAACATAATTCTCCCATTCTTCTGGTAATGCTTCTAGCAGCTTCTCATTCACTTCCTCTTCAGTCTTCTCGATATCAATCACTTTCATTTCACTTATCAGTTGTGAGAACCTAGATTGCTCTGATACCACTTGTAAGTACGCAGAACGATCTTACTATTGATTTAATCAATTGATCTAATACACGTAAATGTAAATAAGAGTTTTCTTATTGAATCACACAAGATTACAATGAAGACTCTCTGGTTTCTCTCTCTAGAACACACACACAGAATGAGTATAATGACAGAAGTGATTAGCTCATTCTAACACAAAGTATTTATAGTGAGCAACTTGCTAACCAGCATACCAACCAGCGGACCAATTAGTAAGCTGCAACGTACCATCAGACTTACCAATTGGTACGTTGTCCTTGGTAAGTTGACACTAAGACTCACTAACGTGCTCTGATCTAGATACAATATACGAGACATTGCAGCATAGGATTATGCTCTAACAGTCTTGGCACTAGAAGTTGACTACATATCAAAACGTTTAAGCATGTCTTGAATATATTTAGATTGATTCAAGAAGATACCAGAGGAAGTTTGCTTCACTTGCAGCCCCAAGAAGAAACTTAGTTCTCCCATTGAGCTCATCTAAAATTTTGCTTTCATAAGAGCTTTGAATTCTTTACAAAGAGAAGAATTCGAGGAACCAAAGATAATATCATCCACATATATCTGATCCATCAACATATATTTAACAACTTTCTTGATGAAGAGTGTTTTGTCAATTTCTCATGTCCTGTACCCATTTTCCAAGAGATAATTGGAAAGAATTTCATACCAAGTCCTAGGAGCTTGTTTGAGACCATACAAAGCTTTGATAAGCTTACAGACTCTATTAAGATAGTGTGGGTCCTCAAAACCTAGAGCTTGACATACTTACACATCCTGTTCTAACAACCCGTAGAGAAAAGCACTTTTAACATCCATTTTGTTAGAGCATATTCCTATGCTACCTTGTGTCTCGTGTATTGTATCTAGATCAGAGAAGTATATGTGAGTCTTAGGGTGTACGTACCAAGGTCCGTACCAGTTGGTAGGAAGCCAATGTACCAATGGTACGTTGGTTGGTACGCCGCACTTAGTTGTAAGTATAAATAGTTCGTGTTAGAGAGAGCTCAGTGAGTTCTGTGAGTTCTATCATTCTTAACTATGTGTATCCAGAGTGTTTCTCTCTCTAGCATTGTAATCTCTTTGTGAATCAATAAAGCCAAGCTTTATTTACCTCGTTGTAATCATTGTGACCGAATCATGCAGTAGTAAGGTCCTTCCAGGTACTTACAAGTGGTATCAGAGCAATCCAGGTTGCTCTATTGCTGTGATTTGGCCATTTTTGAAATCCTAGTGAGAGAAAGTTTGGGTTTGAGTCGTTTTTCATCAATTTTTTCTTATTCTGAGTGATTCTGAGGTCAAAAATAATTTCTAAAGCTTCCTAGAGTGTTTCGCACCTTATTGTTCTAAATTCCAGTCCAAAAAGTCAAAAATTCGAAAAAGCGGTCAATTTCAGCAAGGTACGCAGCTGGTATGCCAGATGAGTTTGTTGGTACGCCGGTTGAACATCTTGGTATGCTAGGCAATCTTCATAGATTTCTGGTACGCTAGTCATTGGTACGGAAGACAATCTTCATCCGTGGTACGCCACGATTATTCACTGGTACGTAGGCAGTTACACCGTACCAAGTTGGTATGCTGCTTGATCTGGTACGCTGATTTTTCTGGTCCGTTTCTTGGTACGTTGGAATTTTGGTACGTTGGTGGTACGTTGACTTTTGTTGGTATGGAAGTCGACATTTTGGTACGCTGAGGGTGGTTTTAGTACGCTGGCAGAATAGTTCTGTTCACTGAAACTGACGTAACTTGAGAACTGTTAAGTGTTACCAGAGCTAATACCAGCCAAAATGACCGTCTCAACTAGATCTACACTTTTACTATCTAACGAATGGTACGCTCCGGTTTGACCCCCAAAATCCGCTTCTAAGACCTTCGTTTTTGAGTTCGAAGTTTTGACGTTCGATTTTTAACTTCAAGATGAGCAATTTTCAAGCATTTTCACCTGCTTAAATTTCAATGCAAACCATGATGAACTATGATAATGAGATAGGAACAACTCAAAAGGTTGCTAAGTTGTTACGAT
>JBCNJP010001026.1:0-21918 GCA_039602395.1 Deinandra increscens subsp. villosa | reverse complement strand
TACTATGCAGATTTGAACTTTCGGAAAATCTTAAAAACTATTATCTGGGTCGTACAATGCTCTTTGTTTCTTTGTTACATGACAAAAACATTTTTATTGCTTATTTTTTAAGATTTTGTATATTGAATGATGGAGGTGGCAGTTTTAACCTATTTATATGAAAACAGGTTGATTTCTTTTGTATTTGTTTGATAAAGGGTCATATTTGGTAAAATGTTAAAAAGTAGCCACAAGTGAAACAGGTCAAAAGCTGTCTTAAGCTGCTGTTCAAAAAAAAAAAAAAAAAAAAGGTCAAAAGCTGTCTTAAGTGTACCCAAATGTTTTCGTTCTAGATCTTTATGTCTAAAATTACCATTATTTTTTAGTAATACAGTTTTTAGTCTTAATACATCATTCTACAAATTTGAGTAAAATGAACACAAAACAGTTGGTGGTTTTGACCAGCCTGACCGGACCCATTCTGACCTGTATATTAAAGCTATTGTTTTTTACCTTGACCCATTTAGCTGTCATCGCCACCTCTAATGTTGATGTTTTCTCCCTTCAGATATACGGTTGATGAATTCCCCCTTTATGATTCTGCTGAGGATGAACCATTGGATAAGGTCAAGGCTACTGACTCTACCATCCGGGAGACCTTGATAACGCTCAAAACCGGGGATTCTGGGTTAAAAAACAACAGTTTTGGATACAAGTACAAAAGTTTTTCAGGGTCAGCTGGTGCTCGAGCAGTTGACATTGTCAAGAGTGAAGTGAAAGGTGGACAGAATGCTATAGCAGTTTCTGGACCGAAGATTAATGATGATCTTAACAATGGGCTTGTCACTGCTTCTGCAAAAAGGCCAGCTAAACGCATTCCAAACAGGAAACAAAAGCTTTCTGGTAGGAAGCAGGTCAATGGGAAACGTGTTGCTCAACTCTTTTCATCAAAGAAGGTACAAGATGAACTTATAAGATGTGAGGTACGTATGGAGATGCTCTACATTCTTTAATTTTAATAAATAAGAAATGATAGGTAGAGGTGGCAGTTTCGACCCATTTTATTTGGAAATGGGTCAAGTTTTTGGGTTATCTTTTGTTGAAAGAGGCAAAATGGGCAAACTAAAAGAAAATGTATAAAAGAAAATGGTTGAACAGTTCAAACCATATTAAAGTGTTTTCAATCTTAAAAATTGTTTTATTCGTCAAGTTGGGTCTTTACTATATGGGAAATTGGATTTTAATAATCCCAAGTTTCACCTATTGGACGAGGTTAATCACACATTTCGAAATGTTTCTCCGAGCCAAGTTTCAACTATTTTCACTGATCCCAAACTTAACACTGTTAGGGTTCTGTTAGTTTGGGATCAATGAGAGAAAATAGTTTGAAACTTGGACTCGGTGAGAATCATTTTGAAAGGTGGGATTAATCTCGTCCAATAGGTGAAACTTGGGATTATTAAAATCCAATTTAAACATAGTAAACTTTAAATTTAAATGAGTAGAATATTACCAACAACGGGGTCCTCCAACACATCGAACCAAGCTTGAGCTAACGCAAATTCCACATTTTGGTCCCGCCCTTGAATAATATTCTTCTCTCACGCGTCGGCGTGACCTTCTTCTTGTGAGACCGTTTTCTTGGTTTTGACAACCCCCCCCCCCCCCCCCGCGCGATTCTTCTTGTGTTTCGGGCTCCCCCGATTGAGAGGCTTGAGATTGTTGAGGCGATGGAAACAGAGGCGGAGGGGATGCTAATTGAGAAAACGCATTGTACCCGTATCCTTGGGTGAAACCGTACCCGGGGTTTGTGGTGAAGAGGATGCCAACAATGCAGTGTAGTCATGGAGCCCCTCCTAATCATTACACAATTATTATTCTTTTTAATTGGGAAATTGGATTTTAATAATCCCAAGTTTCACCTATTTGATGAGATTAATCCCACCTTTCGAAATGTTTCTCACCGAGCCTAAGTTTCAAACTATTTTCTCTCATTGATCCCAAACTAACGGAACCCTAACGTGTTAAGTTTGGGATCAATGAGAGAAAATAGTTTGAAACTTGGGCTCGGTGAGAAACATTTCGAAAGGTGGGATTAATCTCGTCCAATAGGTGAAACTTGGGATTATTAAAATCCTATTTCCCTCTACTATATTATCCTTTATGTAATCGCATTTGATATTTTAGTTACTTGATTTAAGGTAAAGCGACAAAGATGAAACCGATTGAAAACCAGTTCAGAGTAAGAAATTGGTGGTCTTGTACTCTTGTCCTAACAATCATGTTTAGACTTTAAATTGTGAGAGTAACTTCATCCTTTTTTTTGAACAGCAAAAGGAACAAATATATTAAAACCACCTCTAGCAAGGAGCTAGAGGGAAAAACGCCATACAGAGCAAAAGGAAAATAATTACAACCAATATAACGGATCACGAATCCATAAAGGCCAACCTATACCACTAAATTTTGCACGGTTAACTAGCCAAAGATAAGTGTTGGACTTGATTTCTTCAAACAACCTGCCCGGATGAGTGTTGCGACCCTCGAATTCTTTCCCGTTCCTGGCTTTCCATAGTTCCCAAACCGTAGCCGCAATGATTGCTTTTAGAGTTTTGCTGAGATTAGTGGAGGGGCCAAGGGTTGAGGCTTGGGTGTAAGCTTGAACGATGGAAGTGGGGAGGTTAATGTGATGAGAGGTCCAGGAGGACACGAGATCCCAGGTTTTGCACGCGAATGGACATTCAAAAAGGATGTGATTTGTGGATTCGATGGAGGCTGCACACCAAGAGCAAGAGGATGATTGTAAAGTGATGTCGCGCTTTTGAAGTTCCGATTTGGCGGGAATTCTGTTTAAGGCCGCTTTCCAGACGAAGATGTCAACCTTTATTGATGCTTGAAAAGGAACTCACCCCAAGAGAGTTCCAACCTATTGCGGATGTTGCCAGTGGAAAAGAGAAGGTTATTGCAGCCGAGCCAGACCCAACGGTCCCGTCCTTGAGATGGGGTGAAGGAGTGAAGAAAGGAGGAGATTTGGGACAACGAGTTTAGTTCAGATATGGTGGAGGGGTGAGATTTCCAATTCCATGTTATGGCATTCGAGTTGGTTAGTCTTTCGCTAACAGTGCATGATTTAGATTTTTCTAGACGATAAAGATCAGGGAATGTTGATTTCAGACTCGAGTGGGTTAGCCAAGTATCATGCCAAAACAGAACGGATGAGTCGATTCCAGGTGATGCCTTGACGTCGTCCCAAAAGTGAATGCCCTCCTCCGATAGATCAATGAACACCTTGGTGATCGGTTTCCCAGTAGCCAGGGATGGATTTGCGGAGAGGAAGGGTGTTATGGATTCTCATAGAGGAGTGGATGGCGTTGATGACTGAAACCCAAAGTGCCGACTGTTCTGATTTGAAACGCCATCCCCATTTGGAGAGAAGTGCAAGAATAGCAGCCTTAAGGCTACCAATTCCGAGTCCCCCGTTGATTTTTGGAGCGGTGATTCTTTTCCACGCCACCCAAGGGATTCTAGAAGTAGACGTCGTGTTGCCCCAAAAGAAATCCTTGCGGATGCGTTCCAGTTCTAGAATGATGCAAGAGGGGGCACGAAAGAGGGAGAGGAAATAGGTTGGGAGTGACCCGAGGACAGATTTGATGAGAACCGCCTTCCCACCTTGGGAAAGAATGGAGGATTTCCAACTATTTAAACGAGATTTGAATTTTTGCACGATTGGATCCCAATGTTTTCTGAGTCTCATGTTTGCGCCAATGGGGATACCCAGATATGTAAAAGGCAGTTTGTCTACTTTGCATTGAAGGATTGTGGCCATGGATCTCATCTGATGCGATTCCACCCCAATACCAAAGAGACGACATTTCTCAAATTTGATTTTCAGACCGGAGGAGGCATGGAAACATCTGAGGAAGCGAGCTAGGTACCGACAATTCGATTCCCGCCATTCCCCAATGAATATGACATCGTCGGCGTAGAGTAGGTGTGACAGTGTTGGACCAGCAGCACCTGGAAGTTGAATGCCCTTGAACATGCCTAGTTGGATAGCATTTGAGGTTGCGACGTGTAGGGCTTCCATGGCAATGATGAAGAGGAATGGGGAAAGGGGGTCACCCTGTTTTACCCCCCTTTTGATTTGGAATTCCCGAGTAGGGGATCCGTTGATTAGGACAGAGGTTCTGGAGGAGGATAGGCATCCCCGGATCCATGATCTCCATTTAAGAGGAAAATTCATTTGAGAGAGAATGGAGTCGAGGAAATTCCACTTCAGGCTGTCAAAGGCTTTTTCGAAGTCGACCTTGAAGAGCAATGCCTTTGATTTTTTGTTTTTGAGCCAAGCAATTGTTTCATTTAGCATGAGAGGGCCATCAAGTATTGATCTGTCACCGACGTAGGCCGATTGAGTGTTGCTGATGACAGATGCAATCACAGCTTTGAGACGGATGGTAAGTGCTTTTGAAATGATTTTGTAGATGCAACCGATGAGGCAAATTGGTCGGAAGTGGGTCTTTTTTCTTGGGGATGAGTACAATGAATGAGGAGTTGCAACGTGGACTTATTTTTTCCGTGGTGTGGAAATCATGTAGAACTTTTAGGAGATGAGGTCCGATTAAATCCCAGTGGTTTTTGATGAACTTGAAGTTGAAACCGTCTGGACCCGGGGACTTGTCAGAGCCACAAGACCAGACAGCCGTTTTGATTTCTTGCATTGAAAATTGGGAGATCAAAGATGCTGAGTCTATGGAGGAAAGTTTCTTGAAGTTGTTGGAGAGGAACGGTGGTCTGTTTGCTAACGATTCGTCGAACTTAGATGAAAAGAATTGAAACGCATGATCTTTGAGGGCGTCGGGAGATGTGATCCAATTTCCGTTATGAAGTATTCCATTAACTCTGTTTTTTGCAATGCGGCTGCGGATGAGGCCATGAAAATAGGAAGAGTTTTCGTCTCCATCAATCATCCATTTGATCCTTGATTTCTGAGCCTGGTCTTGAGATTTTTTTGCATTAAGCTCCTTTGCTTTTTTGATGAATTCTTGCCTGAGGGACAGTTCTGAAGATGTAAGGCCTACCACTTCACCTTTGAGCTCAAGTCCGTCAAATTTGTCTCTAATAATCTTCAAATCGTAATCCTCGTTGTTGCGGAAGTTGATATTCCAGATTTTTAGAGCCAGTTTCACTGATTTAAGCTTGAGTTGCAAAATTCTGTCTGGCTTTGAATTTAGGTGTCCCACAGGTTGGGAGAAGGCTGTTGAGACTGTGTTCAAGTATCCAGGTCGACTGAACCACGACTTGTAAAATCTAAAAGCTGATGGACCAAAATCTATAACATTAGTAATCAAAATGAGCGGACAGTGGTCCGAATGCACCCTCGGTAGTGCCGAAAGTGATGCATTTGGCCACAACCGCATAAAGGAGTTTGAGACAATGACCCGATCGATTTTACTGAATTTGTCTCCTTTATCTGATATGTAAGTGAATTTTCTCCCACCCATGTTGTATTCCCTTAGACCCGAGTTTGCGATGAAGTTGTTGAAATTCAGTGCATTAACAGGACAAAAATCAGAATTTAATCGCTCGTGTGGAAATCTAACCTCATTGAAGTCACCAAGTAGAATCGCGGGGACGGCTGGATGTTCGGCCAGTTTGAGACTCAGTTCAGACCATAAAGCAACCTTCGAGGAGGATTCGTGGGGGCCGTAGATGTTAAAGACTAGGATTTCTTGTTGTGAGCCTACCAGGAAGCCTTTGACAAGCAGGAAGAATCTTGATTTATGTGAGGATGTTTTTTGAAATGTTCCAGGATCCCATATGGAGATTAGGCCACCTGATCTGCCCGTAGCATCACAAATCTCCAATTCGTAGGGTAGTCTGCCCCAGAAAGAAACCGGATTGATTGTTGTGGAGTAACTTCATCCACCTCTGGTTGTGGAAAGATGAGTAGGTCGGGTAAAGCAAGTTAGAATGAGTTTGGATTGAAACAGGTCATTTTAGTACTTGAAACATGGCATTGATGTGTGCTATTTATGATCCCAAAGGCTATTTTCTAAATAATAGTATAAATCTCTGAAAACAACGATTTAGGAGGATGGCAAGAGATGGACTAAAAGGGATTAACTTTAGCCTCAACTCATGGGTGGGTTGGTAATAGTAAAATGGGTTCCGGGTGAAACACGAAACCGTTCATTTTTATATGGTCAAATGGGGCTACACCTGCAAACACTTTTGGTTACTTTTTTCTTATAATATATTTTTGAACAGCAACACCTAGAATTTTTGAACGTTGCAGGGTTTGAAGCCTTCTTTTGGTGGGGTACACTACTTTACCATATGTCCCTTGAGAACTTTGGTGCATTCTTTAAAAAAGTTATAAAATAGTTGTCAGGATTATAGAACAATATTGATCTAAATCTTCTAATAAATCACAACCCATTCATTCATAAGTAAACGGGTTGAAATGCCACCTCTGGTTCTAGGCAACTAGTGATAAAAAATTAACGTGTTTTGTTAATCCTTTTCCATGTTGTAGGAGGAAAGAAGTTTAGCAGCCACAAAACTTGAATCTGTGTATGATGAAATACGCCCCGCAATTGAACAACGTGAAAGGGACAGCCTTGATTCTCTTCCGACAAATGTGGCCGAGAAGTGGATAGAGGCATCATGTTCTAAATTAAAAGCAGATTTTGATCTCTATTTTGCAGTTGTCAAAAATGTTGTTTGCCCTCCTCCCCCTACAAATGAACCAAATCCTGATTCTTAGAATGCTGTTGACTTCTTGAAAAAGTCAATGGTGGTCAAACATCATCATCAATTTACAGTTTTGGTTCTGGAATTTGACCATGGAGACTGAGATGACAACTCCTCCAACTAGCAAATCAAAATTAGAAGAAAAAAAAAACTCTTGTTTACATTCCGATTGGTTTAATCAGATCATTTTTTAGTGAGTTGTCAAGTAAGGTGACGTGGCTGTTATGTGACATATCAAGTAAGGTGATGTGGCTGTTATGTGGCATATGATGTATGTTTTTCACCCTAAGGCTATGTGTAGTGGGGCGTGAAATCCTATTTCCGCGCCCTATAACCTCCCAACAACCATTGCATGAGGGCGCTATAACCCCCTCCACCCCTTTGGCGTATTTACCTCACGCCTTCCCTTCATTCTCTTTCCTTCTCTCATAGGTCCATTTTCCCCCTCTCCATTTCTCATGGCTTACATTTATTTTATAAATTAAATTGATTTGTATTATACCATAACACCATTTTTACACATAAAAGCCTTTGCTGTTGTCACATGACAGATAATCCCCAAGGGAGGGGGTTATCACTACATAACCTAAATACTAACCTAGAAGGGTTGGTTTTGCAGTATAATATCTATATAATTTAACTTAAAAATATTATTTTCTAAATTTATCTCTAAAATTTTAAAAGAGTCTCATGTCTCTTTTTTCATACTTATCTCTATTTAACTAAACAATACTTTTTATTTCTTTTATTATTATTTTTCTCTAACTAAACAATACTTTTTATTTCTTTTATTATTTTTCTCTTCTCTCTTGTCACATATTCATTCATAAAAAATATAGAATAATTGATATAAGGACAAATAGTAAAATATGGGTAATCATTTTGCTTTTCCCTTAAATTAATGGGACGAATGGAATGGAGTGACGTTTTAGTGATCTTCCTTAATTAGTAGAAGGAAAATGTGTATAGATGTTTTTATAGTAAATATCATCCTACTTCCTCTACTGAGATCCTGGTGGTATGTGGTGTACATTTCTCATCAAGTGGTGGGAGTTTGAGTACTCCGGTGTGCATATTTGGCGGATTTAGTTATAAGAAGTAAATTCCGTCCTATAAAAAAAATACAAATGATCTAACAATGTTAAATGTTTGGCTAAGTTAAGCAAATCGTTATGTCGCTTACTTACATAAGTGAGAGTGACATATATGGGCGTGTCGTTGAGTCAAACCGGTGTAAACTAAAAGTATGGTCATGCTCAAACTTGAAGTTTCAAGATACCACTTTGACTCTTGATTGAGAAAGAGAATAGTTAAACGCTATATGAGAACGAAAATGATCAATGTCCCATGTTTAAAATGATGTCTATTTCAGAAAGATAACTGATATGTTACCATGACTAGTATAGCGATGAGTCGATGCACTCGAATAGTAGATGGCTTAAAAGTGTCATATTTTGGTAGAGATAGCGAAATGTAGCTAGACGTTCACCATCGATTGTGTTGATTAATGATCAAGACTTGTGTGAATAGGAGTGTGTGGGGCTACGGCTACTATACCCAAATAATGACAGCTCACAAAGCAATTAGAAATGAAACACTAAAAAAATGTTATGTTACACGACTTTACCTATTACACCAAAATGAGAAAAAAGAAAAACGAAGGAAACATAAAGAAAAAACAAAATGAGAAACATTAAAAAATTGGTAATGACAGAGAAAATAAAAATTATCTGTTAAACTAAACGAAGAAAACATTAAAAAACGGCGAAGAAAAAATAATTAGAAATCAGACGCTCCAAAAATCGAACCTAAGATCCAAATTTATGTTACACGACTCTACCCACTACACTACCTAACTCCCTTGTTAATTGTATTATGTTTACACACATTTATTTATGAAGAGAACACTTTTTTAAAAAATATTACCGATACTGTCGGGTGGCATTGAACCTGTGACGCCCACTCCCAGACTTGGCTTTAGAAGGGGTCAGTTATCGGATTTACTCATGAACGCAAGGTATAACAGAGATAACTAAAGCAGCGGAAATTAAAAACTTTTATTTATTTATAATGCCAAGTACAAGTAAATAAAACCACTACAACGGTTAATGATAGTTATAAAAGACGACGATTAATAGATATGCGTTATCTACATTACTTAAGCCATCATGCCCATATAGCCTACTCCTAATAGCTTGCCCATCTACTCCGCTCAAACATGAGCCTTTCCCTTGATGCTCGGTTCCTTAACCTCACCTGATATACATGCTTTAAAATGTCAGCTTACGCTGGTGAGTTCTGTAACATTTGTAAAATACCCGATTGAGAAATCCGACCCGTTTTGAATTTACGCGATTTACCGATTTGTAAATTACTGAAAACCGGAAGAATTTTAGGGTGTTTACACCCCAATTAATGGATCTAAATGATTTATAGCCAATTTTTGAAAGCGAGTACTTAATTTCAATCAATTGGAATCAAATTGGATGTCTCGTACTGAAAGTAAAGCAATTTCGGGTTTTTACGCAATTTCGGTACACGATCCGTCGTTTACCGGGAATCTCATAATTGGTCACCGTATATCAAATTAAACATTTTTATGTGTCTAATAATCAATTATAATGTCACGAGTCATTACACACTTGATCGAGTCGCGAATTGTTGGTGAATTGCCCAAAATCGATACGTACGCCAAAACCGACCAAAATTGCATGTTTTAACCTAAATTGTGCATACGAATGAGTTGCGTGACATATTTGTTATCATTTTGAGTGGATTTAATGTTGTGTGAATGATGGGACCCTTAATGGTGTGATTTGGGAGAAAACGGGACTCGAAAACATCGAAAAACGAAGAACCGAGCTCCAAAATCGTGAAAACGATAATTAGGAACCGGACTGCCATTTTAGGGCGTACCGCCCTGAAGTTATACATTCTGGGCGTACCGCCCCAGACTGATTTTGGCAGAAACCCTAATTAGCCCCTATATAAACATCATTAAGCCTCCATGCTCTCCCCATTCAGCCCCAAATCACTCCCAAAACCCTAAAACGGCTGTAAACATGAGAGGTGAAGTTCTTTGAAGATTCAAGGCCCAAGTTTCAAGCTTTATTGCTTAGGATCACCTAGAAATCATCCCTTTCGGTTAGTAATCTTCAAATCTTGTCTTTGCATCTTGAATCTTCTCTTCTACTCCCATCAAGATGCAAACTTTATGTGTTATTTAGCTTGTATCCATGTTGTAGATGATAGATCTAGGGTTTGTATGATTAAAGGTTCCACCTTTTTGCATGATTTTGCTATCTAACTTGATTCCATGATGAAATCTCCTTAGATCTAGGTTTTCCATGAAATTTGATGTATGAATCTTCATGAAAGTTGTAAGCTTGTGTTTAGATCTGAGATTTAGTCATGATAAATCACTAATATGTTATAGATCTAGGGTTTCCTTGATCAAGATTGGATTTTTATGTGCCAACATGACTAGATCTATGAAATGCATGTCATCTAGGGCTAGATCTAGGGATTTACTCATCAAGATTCAATCTTTATGTTTCAAATGGACTTGATTTGCTTCATGAATGTTGTTTAGGACTAGATCCATGTATTATAATCATCAAGTTTGGATTTTTCCTTGATAAATGGCTAGATCTTAACATATGTGTCATCTAGGGTAGAAATGTGTGTCATAAAGCTTCAAAATGTCATTTTTGCCTCATAACTTGTTTAGATCTATAGTTTTCTTGTAGGATCTGTATATAAAGCTATCAATCATGAGTCTTTATGTGTTTAAATGATAGACCTACCATGCATGCTCAAATAGGGTTTGTTTTATGAATCAAAAGCCGATCAATGGGCTAGTTTTGGCTAGATTCATGCTAAACTAGGCTAGGTTCATGCTAGATTCAAATAGATCTATAAAATCTATAATAGCTTATGTTAGATCTGATCCTATATGATAATCATGTATAATACCTTGGATTATTATCATTGGAAATTGAATTTGTTGACCATGATGACCTATGTTTGACTATGTATGACTATGTGGACCTATGTTCAAATTATGTTTACCATGTTGACTTATGTTTACCATGTTGACTTATGTTTACCATGTTGACTTATGTTTACCATGTTGACTTATGTTTGACCATGTTTGACTTTCATATAAATAGTCAAAATAGGGTTCTTTAACCTTACCTTTAGTTTAGGAATTGGACCCATAACGTACGTATCACCTTACCTAATCACCAACGAGTCGTCGAGTCGGTCGTGTCGTGAAGTTAATCTATTTAACTATTTAAATTATTTATTGATTTATTCTTTTATCTCGCTAGTCGTCAAGATTATCATCGAGTCTATCCTTCCTCATTTCGTGGTGTCTTTTCTCTCAAATTGTGTCTCCATATCAGGTGAGTATTCATAGCCCCTCTTTCATTTCAATGTTTTGGGGTGCAACATGTATCAGTATTCAAAAACCCTAAACTCTTTATTATGCAAAATCTATGCGATTCTATGTGTTCCATGTGTGATATTCTATTGTGTGATACTTGTTGGATTCTATGTGTGGATATTCGCTAGTCACTAATCACTAATCGCTAATCGCTTGTGTACCATTAACCATCGAGCCGTGGCAACAATGATAGATCTATTGGCTGACAACCCACCTGGCCTGCCTTGGCTTGGGCGCCGGGTGATTGCTCTCTTATTGTCTAGGGTTGGTGCACATCACTTATATGACTCGTTGATCATGATTGGATATTATCGCTTGACTCATTGAATCGCAATGTTTAATCTATGTAGTATGTTAAACCTATGTTTACTCACCAACTATTCGTAGTTGACCTTTATTTTATACATGTTGCAGGACTTGCTGTTAGATAATGACTTCTTGCTGTTGACACTATAGGATCGCATGTGGACTTAGTGTGACCTAATTAACAAGATTTATTTGATCCATTGTTGTTTATTTTTATCATGTATTGTAATGAATATTTATGTATAATGAAATGGGTTGATTAAGAATATCGCAACATTTAAATAGTGTTGTGTGCATCTGGACAATCATCGCGCCCCGACATCTTCCGCCGTCGGTTGGGGTGTGACAGATTGGTATCAGAGCCACGGCTATAGGGATCTAGGTTATTAGAACCGGCTTGACCTAGACTTATGCCTTAGGTGTCCTGCATGAGTGCCTCATGCATAGCATGCCTATATGATTTATATGTCCTCTATATGCTTCTTAATCATACCTGTTTAACTGCTGCCTTTATCAATTAGCACGCACTTATACACGAATCACTTGAGGCTTCCTAGCCTCTTTCCTTAGAAATGGTGCCTTACGTGCCATTTAGGATGTTGATTTTCGGTTTTATAATCTCGTCAGACACGGGGCCTTAGTGATTGACATGTAGTAACTGTAAGGGTGGAAGCACCGGTAGTTGGGGTCTCTAACTGGAAAAGCGTTGCGTACAAAATTGAATTGACGGATCCGGACGCTTACCTGGGACGCCCCGATGAGAGTGCTGAAACCTATTAGGCCAAAACATGTCAAACACTAGGATCTTACTCTGATTTGTCACGGTTGTAGTTTCCCACTCGGGAAGTGAGGGCCATTCCGTATATTTTTCAAAATATCATTCGATTTCGTGTTTTACGCGGTGTATGTAAAATTTTCAATAACCTATGATAATCTGAGTTACACCATCTCACCATCACACACTTAACCTTTTATGACCTAAATGGATTTCAATCTAATTCCTCGTTTTATATATCGATGGTTTTATGGTTTTCTCTTATGATTCTCGGTATTCTATGATTTATCAAAACCAGTTATCTCATGATTTCAAATCGGTCACTCACCCTGATGTACCCATTGCCTCCTGATTGATTCCTCCTCTTTTCTTTGCTTGAATCGTTGTATTCTTCGCCTCAACCGTCTAGTGGCTCGAGTGGTTGTACGTTAAGTGACTGTTGTCCTCCCTGATTTAACCTAACAAGCTCTCCACGTCAATGCTATTACCTCAGAACTCGCATATCCTTTCAAACACCATAAGGCGTGCGATTCTTCTAAGTGCAAGGACTCTGGGAACCCTACATATCTAACGCAAGGAAACTCGGGTGTTGGGTCCTCTTCTACCAGAGTCAGCAAGAAGAAGTGGAAGGCTAACCTATACCAGGACAACAACTCATGATATTCCATTTGATGTTGCTATTCCCCCATACCTCTCGTTGTTCAAAGTATCCCCTTTGCGCCGAAAGCTAAAAAGCCCTACTTGGGACTAAACCCTTTATGCAATCGGTGCAACCATCATTACCCTACCCACCTTCCATGTTGGTAATGCACAAAATTGTGACCTTCTCGGTCATCATAAGGGCATCTGCCACTGACCCATCTATCTCAGGAGCACTAGTCACCAGCCAACACAAGATCAGTCTCAAATGTTTCAACCTATGATGCCCTTGCCTACTCAAGCCTTTGTTGTTATTGCTTTGGTGCCCCTGATCGTACTCCTCTGGCGCATCCACTGTTAGTTACCTTGAACGTTGCCATCAACGACAATGCTATCCGTGGACCTCATGCTGGATCTTCCCGCTCGGATGTTGTTTGATGAGTCTTATGTTGTTGCCTTGTAATCATTTGAAGTCGTTGACTACCTATGTAGTGACTTCCTTTATTCTGGTATTGTTTGAAACTTTATTATTCTATTCCCTTACGCATTTATGTACTTGATTATGTGTTGTCTCGTTTGAGTTTCATAATCTTTTACCCCTTATATGATCATTATCGTTATGTGTAAGTTGAGTAAATGCTCGTTGATGGGTTCGCGAGTTTACAGGTTGCGTGGTTACGGGATTACACGTATACATGCAGACAAGCGGGCACATAAGCGGGTTGTGAACCTACGCGCACATGAATCTCCTGTGTCGTTAAAAGTTTCAAATTAACCATTTTGAAATACATTCGTTTGATATATCTCGTGTATCTTAGGTATGTGTGTCGGGGAGTCTACCCGTTTGGAAATTTATGAGTTTACAAGTCCACATGTTTACGGGATTGCATGTGTATGAGTTTATGATTTTACGACCTTTCGAGTAGACAACCTTATACACGTATTGTTATCCAACCTATTCGTTCTAAGTTTGGTCTTAGTGACCATTGAGTTATGTCTGCCTTGCGACCTAACTCGTTGATGTCCGTTCTTCAGCATTGTTCACCGTTTGCATTTTCAGATCCTTTTCCTCTTATCTCAGCGTACCTTCTTGGTTATATTTCAGTTACCGTTATGCTTCATGGAGATCATTCGTATCCCGCCGGACACTCAGAACCCGACAATCCTTGACGATAAACCAGTCTGTGGGCTCATGTCCACAATTACTTGCGTACGGAGCGCATGCATTTAGGACCCAAGATTGTGAGAGCTCATCATAATGAAGTGGGAATCGGAGACATCCGAATATACGTCGGGTCTTCCTCCCGTTCACCAAATCGACTTTCACATTGCCTTTATGCTCGTAAGACTCCAGTTGCCAGTCACCTTATCGTCTCTAACCCTCGGGGAACCGTTCGCCTCTGCATGATCGTTCTTCCTTATGGGTTTAGCCTTTCCATTGTGTTAACCCTCCTTATTTTGTGCCCTTCATGCGCCTCAGCTTTTGTTTGTACCTGATTCGCGATAGTGTCTGGTCCTGAACTCCATGTTTCGACCGTCACTTCGCGTCCCCTTTCCAAATTCGTGATCGCCCTCATAGGGGATATATGAATTTGCTCATTTCTCATCTTTGATGTCTATCGTGGAAAGCTCCCTTGTATTCAGACCAGAAACTCCGGGGTGTTCCGGTTAGTTAGGGTCAGGATTTCGGCTATTGATTTACTTAATAGCCGATTTATGGAATCGATCCGTGCCGTTTCTGCCCTAGAGTTGTCTAGCGTTGCTTTACCAATGACTCATGAGTCTAATTTTAGACTCTAGACCCATCGTTTCTCGGATTCGATCCTTCGATTCGACTCTCGTTTGTTGCATGACCTTGATGATTGTGTCGGTTGTGATTCATTCTTTCTTCACGCTATCATTATGTGATCGGTTTCTGGATTCTTTAATCTATTTCATCGGGTGTATCACTTAATTCTAAATCCTTGGCCTCATCTGAAGGGTACTATGGGTGGATGTGATCGATAATCACTATTAATCAAGTTATTCTCATTTTAAGGTATATTTATGTTATCAGGTTTCTCGCATTTCGAGTTATGATATTCGATTTATGTTATCAGGTTTCTCGCATTTCGAGTTATGATATTCGATTTATGTTATCAGGTTTCTCGCATTTCGAGTTATGATATTCGATTTATGTTATCAGGTTTCTCACATTTCGAGTTATGATATTCGATTTATATTATCAGGTTTCTCGCATTTCGAGTTATGATATTCGATTTATGTTATCAGGTTTCTCACATTTCGAGTTATGATATTCGATTTATATTATCAGGTTTCTCGCATTTCGAGTTATTATATTCGATTTATACTATCAGGATTCTCGCATTTTAAGTTATTATATTCGATTTATACTACCAGGATTCTCGCATTTTAAGTTATGTTTTCGGTACATGTTATTGAGTTCTTGTATTTCGAGTCATGATAGACGATTTATGTTATCGGACCCATGTACTTCGAGTCATGCTATATGATTCGTGTTATCGGGACTCAGGTCCTTCGAGCCATGCTATTTGATTAGTGTTATCGAGCTCATGTATTTCGAGTCATGCTATTCGATTCATGTTATCGGGCTCATGTATCTCGTGTCATATTATCCGGTCTATAACATCGGGTACATGAATTTCGAGTTATGATGTTCGGTCCATGTTATCAATGCATGTATTTCGAAGCATGTTGTTCGGTTCCAGCTATCGGTACATGTATTTCGAGACATGCCGTTCGGTTCACGTTATCAATACATGCATTTCGGGACATGTTGTCCGGTTCATGTTATCAAATTCATGCACCTCGGATCATGTAATTCAATTCGTGTCACCGAATTCATACACCACGAACCATGCGGTTTATTCCAAGTCAGCGGAGGCATGTGATTCTGAAACGTACCGTTCGGATTACGCTAGTCGTAACACCCGGACGAGTACTAATCGGGTCATGGCATCCAATGCGTGGTTTTCCGCTCAATTCGTGGGACTCGATTTCTTTTGGTATCATTGGTTTCAAGCCTTTTTGGTGCTCGTCACTTGAATTTTTCGGTTGCGTATCGTAAATTCGAGTGCCGATCATTACTCTACTCTTGCTAAATCAGGGACTCATACGCGCTGCTACCTACGATCGTGTGTGATGCTAGCTTAGCGTACGATCGGTATCGGTTGTGGGGTATAGGTCTTGGGTTTTAGCGAGGGCTGATTCAGATTCTATCCAGATATCGTGTCTCGTAAGGTAAACCGGATGTGGGTCGCTACCCATCTAGTTCACCAGAACTTGACGCCGTGTTTGGATAAGATGTCTGAAGCTCCACATCTTTGTTTATCAATTTTGGTGCTGGCTTATTCTATGTGATCTATGTGAATCTATGTGAATCTACGTGAATCTATATGTTTGAGTTAGGTTACTTTGAAGAAATCCATGTTGCATCCATCACTCACCTGAGTCTCCTAAACCCCCCCGGTCTCGTTCCTAAAGTAGGGGAGACTATGATCCGCTATTTTTGGTTAGTCTCTCGGCTGAGTCTGGACTAATCGTTGTATATTTTTGAGATCTATCTCAGTTTCTGTTGTTTGTCCTATGTTGTTGTATCATTGGGAGTCGGGTTAAAGGTATTAAAGATGTGGTGGGTTAGTTGCGGTACACCCTATATATAGGCATCGGTAATTCCTTTAGGGTGCATTGGGAGTCGGGCCGAGAATTGTGTGTGTGTAGGTTATGTCTCTGTTCATCGGTTATCTCACAATCTATTCTCCTCAATCATCATTCTAAACCTAACCCTTGCGGTTGGGTGGAGATTTTGGTGCCGATATAATTGATTCAGTAATCGAGAATATATTTCTATCCTCGGTGAAATCCCTTACGTCGACTCTATGATTGGTTTCAAATGTCAAAATGTGTTGTTTTAGTAAAACTCTCTTAACTACTATTTTCCCTTATATTTATAAGTCTCTTCTAATTTCGGGACGAAATTCCCTAAAGTAGGGGAGACTGTAACATTTGTAAAATACCCGATTGAGAAATCCGACCCGTTTTGAATTTACGCGATTTACCGATTTGTAAATTACTGAAAACCGGAAGAATTTTAGGGTGTTTACACCCCAATTAATGGATCTAAATGATTTATAGCCAATTTTCGAAAGCGAGTACTTAATTTCAATCAATTGGAATCAAATTGGATGTCTCGTACTGAAAGTAAAGCAATTTCGGGTTTTTACGCAATTTCGGTACACGATCCGTCGTTTACCGGGAATCTCATAATTGGTCACCGTATATCAAATTAAACATTTTTATGTGTCTAATAATCAATTATAATGTCACGAGTCATTACACACTTGATCGAGTCGCGAATTGTTGGTGAATTGCCCAAAATCGATACGTACGCCAAAACCGACCAAAATTGCATGTTTTAACCTAAATTGTGCATACGAATGAGTTACGTGACATATTTGTTATCATTTTGAGTGGATTTAATGTTGTGTGAATGATGGGACCCTTAATGGTGTGATTTGGGAGAAAACGGGACTCGAAAACATCGAAAAACGAAGAACCGAGCTCCAAAATCGTGAAAACGATAATTAGGAACCGGACTGCCATTTTAGGGCGTACCGCCCTGAAGTTATACATTCTGGGCGTACCGCCCCAGACTGATTTTGGCAGAAACCCTAATTAGCCCCTATATAAACATCATTAAGCCTCCATGCTCTCCCCATTCAGCCCCAAATCACTCCCAAAACCCTAAAACGGCTGTAAACATGAGAGGTGAAGTTCTTTGAAGATTCAAGGCCCAAGTTTCAAGCTTTATTGCTTAGGATCACCTAGAAATCATCCCTTTCGGTTAGTAATCTTCAAATCTTGTCTTTGCATCTTGAATCTTCTCTTCTACTCCCATCAAGATGCAAACTTTATGTGTTATTTAGCTTGTATCCATGTTGTAGATGATAGATCTAGGGTTTGTATGATTAAAGGTTCCACCTTTTTGCATGATTTTGCTATCTAACTTGATTCCATGATGAAATCTCCTTAGATCTAGGTTTTCCATGAAATTTGATGTATGAATCTTCATGAAAGTTGTAAGCTTGTGTTTAGATCTGAGATTTAGTCATGATAAATCACTAATATGTTATAGATCTAGGGTTTCCTTGATCAAGATTGGATTTTTATGTGCCAACATGACTAGATCTATGAAATGCATGTCATCTAGGGCTAGATCTAGGGATTTACTCATCAAGATTCAATCTTTATGTTTCAAATGGACTTGATTTGCTTCATGAATGTTGTTTAGGACTAGATCCATGTATTATAATCATCAAGTTTGGATTTTTCCTTGATAAATGGCTAGATCTTAACATATGTGTCATCTAGGGTAGAAATGTGTGTCATAAAGCTTCAAAATGTCATTTTTGCCTCATAACTTGTTTAGATCTATAGTTTTCTTGTAGGATCTGTATATAAAGCTATCAATCATGAGTCTTTATGTGTTTAAATGATAGACCTACCATGCATGCTCAAATAGGGTTTGTCTTATGAATCAAAAGCCGATCAATGGGCTAGTTTTGGCTAGATTCATGCTAAACTAGGCTAGGTTCATGCTAGATTCAAATAGATCTATAAAATCTATAATAGCTTATGTTAGATCTGATCCTATATGATAATCATGTATAATACCTTGGATTATTATCATGGGAATTGAATTTGTTGACCATGATGACCTATGTTTGACTATGTATGACTATGTGGACCTATGTTCAAATTATGTTTACCATGTTGACTTATGTTTACCATGTTGACTTATGTTTACCATGTTGACTTATGTTTACCATGTTGACTTATGTTTACCATGTTGACTTATGTTTGACCATGTTTGACTTTCATATAAATAGTCAAAATAGGGTTCTTTAACCTTACCTTTAGTTTAGGAATTGGACCCATAACGTACGTATCACCTTACCTAATCACCAACGAGTCGTCGAGTCGGTCGTGTCGTGAAGTTAATCTATTTAACTATTTAAATTATTTATTGATTTATTCTTTTATCTCGCTAGTCGTCAAGATTATCATCGAGTCTATCCTTCCTCATTTCGTGGTGTCTTTTCTCTCAAATTGTGTCTCCATATCAGGTGAGTATTCATAGCCCCTCTTTCATTTCAATGTTTTGGGGTGCAACATGTATCACTATTCAAAAACCCTAAACTCTTTATTATGCAAAATCTATGCGATTCTATGTGTTCCATGTGTGATATTCTATTGTGTGATACTTGTTGGATTCTATGTGTGGATATTCGCTAGTCACTAATCACTAATCGCTAATCGCTTGTGTACCATTAACCATCGAGCCGTGGCAACAATGATAGATCTATTGGCTGACAACCCACCTGGCCTGCCTTGGCTTGGGCGCCGGGTGATTGCTCCCTTATTGTCTAGGGTTGGTGCACATCACTTATATGACTCGTTGATCATGATTGGATATTATCGCTTGACTCACTGAATCGCAATGTTTAATCTATGTAGTATGTTAAACCTATGTTTACTCACCAACTATTCGTAGTTGACCTTTATTTTATACATGTTGCAGGACTTGCTGTTAGATAATGACTTCTTGCTGTTGACACTATAGGATCGCATGTGGACTTAGTGTGACCTAATTAATAAGATTTATTTGATCCATTGTTGTTTATTTTTATCATGTATTGTAATGAATATTTATGTATAATGAAATGGGTTGATTAAGAATATCGCAACATTTAAATAGTGTTGTGTGCATCTGGACAATCATCGCGCCCCGACATCTTCCGCCGTCGGTTGGGGTGTGACAAGTTCTAAGTATTAAAACTTTACCTTAACCTTGAAAAGTTACTTTAAACAGTTTGGACCTAACGGTCCCTTCTTTATAAACGTTTAATGGATATAAAACATAACAGTATTATACCGAACATAACATTTAAACCTTCAATATTAAAAATCATTTAATACTCTAAAATACCTCGGGCCTCTGAGACCCATCTACTGCGCAAATAATCATTTCATATAAAAGAGTCATACGAAACATTATAAGCAAAACCTCTTCTTTACTAAGCATTGTCTAACTGGGACTAAACTTAGTCCATTCGGTTGGCTATCGCATCCGGACCTCCTGAGTAACCGTCGTTACTCCAGCGGATTTCATCCACTGCTTGAATTGTACAATTCCCCTCAACCCTTCTTAAGACAATATTTGCTTAGATCAAAACCTTCTTTAAAAACTTTCTCAAAGCCTTTAAAAAGGTTTATCTTTATAATAATCATTTTTTATAATTATTCTGAAAACAGTTCAATTCTTCAAAACTAATTTTCCTTCTATGTAAAACTTTACTTCAAAAGTTTAACTTCTTTATTACCCATTCATTATAACCTTCTCGAAAAGCTTTATAACATGTAATAACACTTTAAAACAGTTATAGGCATTAAAACATTCCACACATGTGTATTACACAAAACACGTAAAAGCATTTAATTCAAATACTTCTCAAGTAAACAGTTGAATATATATCATTGCATTTATATCAGCCCGAAAAGATTAAAACATCTGAAAGTGGGCCCATAGAACTCACCTTATTCCCTTAGATGGTATTTTCAGACAGAACCTCCGTTATCTCTTCCGTTTAAACCTAATTGCGTATTGTATGGCGTTAACGCAAGGTTTTATATAATAAGCACTTCCTATGTTTATTTTAATGCTTTATTATCTTAATAATACTCAATTATTAAGCTTATTTGCTAAAAAGGTCAAAATGACCAAAATACCGCTAATGGCATAATATCTTCCTTTATTGATAATATAAAGACACGCATACCTATAAGTAGACACTCACTCCGGGATCGCCCAGTGAGGTTGTAGGTCCTGAAAAAATTGTAGGTCCTGAAAAACTCCTAAACACGATATTTTATCACCAACGAGTGTGGAATCCTCGTAGGTGATTGATTCAAGATAGAAAAGAGAAGAAACACGAAGAAAACTTGATCTTTGCACACAAGAAAGCTTGTCGGGTACAGAACAAGAAAATCGTAAACTCTCTCACTCTCTGTTTACGATCGTGAACACCACTTGGATCGTAAACACCTTTGGCTGCCCTCTTAGAATCGTAAACTAGCAACCCTAAATGAGGAGGTCTAGAGGGGTTTATATAGCCACCCCATGGGTTTACTATTGGGCCCCTTGTTGATCATAAACCCAATAGTAAACCCAAGCCCAATCATAAACTAGCCTAAATCAATCAAACTAGCCATGATCTATTAAACCCTCTAAGCCCAGCCCAACTTATTTAATATTACAAGCCTCATAATCTAGCCTCTACAATCTTCCCCTAGGCTTGTGATATTAAATGTCTTCGATCTTTGAAAAACTTCTTCTTGACTGGCTGGCATAGATGCTGATGAAGATTCTTTCCGCAGAAATCTTCAATGGGTTTCATGACGGGCACTTGGGACTTCCACTTGATCAGCATCAGCTCGAACTTCTTGAAATGAACAAGCAATGAAATGGAGGACTCTCATTGACTTGCTTCTTGAAAGAACTGGTTCTTGCTGTATCTTCGGTAACTGTCTTGAATCTCCAAAACAATTAGAGGTTAAATTTTGAAAACCCCTAACTGTGAAGAACTTGATTGTTGAACTTGGATCTTCATGATCTCTGACTGCTCTCTGCATCACTTTCTTTTTCAAAGATTGACTTGAAATCTTCAGCTTCCCCTAAACTTGTGAGCATTTTCTTTGAAAAACTCTTGAAGCTTTTGAAAATTTGTAAAGATACCAACAACTTCCCCTGAACAGTTGCTTTTCAGATGGAAGTCTTTTCCGGTTGGTTCTTTAACTTGAGCAGCAGCAACATCTTTCTATCATCAACCTGTCTGACACACATTTGAAAAAAAATATACACTACCAGACATGTGATAACTGGTCTTTGGGTTAGGAGGAAATTATCATCTGTTCAGTTGATTCAAATTAACATAAT
>JBCNJP010001025.1:0-43000 GCA_039602395.1 Deinandra increscens subsp. villosa | reverse complement strand
GCTGAGCGGGGGTGTCAATCCCCAATAGTACTACTCAACATTACCTCGCTACTGTATATTAACGGCTCGAATGTAAGGACTTTTTAATAAAAGCAATTCAGTGCAACATATGATATTTTGTCGGAAAATTACTCAAGTAAAGAAATACCTTTACCCTTGGGTTGCCATCCTTTACCGGATGCAACTATCTGTGCGTTATCATCCTAAACCGGATATAACAATAATAGTAAGTGAACTCACCTTAGGGTGCACTGGTACTCAGCACTTGGTGCAACAGGTTGGTCAAAGTCAACCTATTCGGATAAATATGGCCTAGTAAAATTAGGAGGTGTCGCTAGGCCGAAAAGTAACACATAAGCACCTAAACATGTTTCATGCGATCATACAAGTCACATAATGCACATACAAGTCCCAAATTGGGAGAAAATCAAGAAATTACAATTCAAGTCAAAGTTGACCCAGAAAGTCAAACTTCAAGCACCTAACTAGTGACATAGCTAAAATCCACAATACTTGGAATTAGATCCTTAAATTTTACAGGCATATACTACATATCATTTAGGACTTGTTTCAAAAATAATCAACCCAAAAGGTTAAGAAATGAGGAAATTATGCGCATACGAAGTTGGCTAAAAATCACATTTGTCAAACATTAACACACCATTTGATGACATAGCTAAATTGCTCATTTCTTGGAGTTAACTCCTAAAATTTGGCAGGCAATAACTACTCAACATTTAGGGAATGTTGCAAAAAGAATCAACTTAAAAAGTTAAGTAACGAGAAAGTTATGCGCATCGGAAGTTGGCAATTTTCAGCTTTTTGCAAAATAGTCAAAGTAGGTTTAAAATTTGCATAACTCATTCAAAACTTAGAGTTTATTAACCAAAACTTCCAGATCTTACTTTTAATATATAAACATCGTTTACAAATAGCAAACTCGTCAATAAAACAAGATTGCCATGCTCAACCAATTTGAAAAGTTTACTTTTCACAGAAAATGACAGCTTTGCACACCTAACTTGCAGCTGTGTTTTGGATGATCAAACGGAGGTTTTAGAAAGTGTGCGAGTAGGCGTTGTAAAGCTAAGACATGAAACTTTACTACTGAAAAAGAATAAACTGATTTTGATAAAAATTGAGTGAGTTATGACCTCTGCAAGTCGGCCTAAAAATCTGGACGAATCTGTCCCTACTTTATAGTTTGCAAAAATTTCGGTTTTCTAATTTTGAGCAACAATTTGGTCATCCAACACCTACTAACATAATTATAACCATTTCAACATGTAATTTCTGTCATGAACAAGATCATATCAACATCATAGCAAAATGTGAACATGTGGCTAGCATACAAGAGCATAAACACCCAAATTTCATAACCAAACACTCACTTAACCTCAAAAACACATAGAGCATGAATTTGGGGCAAATTTCCAGATCTAGAACTCTCAAAAATTCTGACCTAAATCAAGAGTTAGCATAACTTAACCTAAATCAAGTTTCATGAGCATACAAACACTCCATTTAGCACATAAACACTCAATAACACACATGCAACTAACAATTTCGATTTGGGGTTCTGGGGTTTTTACAAACCTTGAAAAAAAACGAAAATGGAAGAAGATGTGATGGAGAAGAAGCTTCCTTTAGCGTTCTTGAGCCTTGGGGAAGCTAGAAACCTTGAATCCTTGCTTGATTTGGTGATGGAGGTCGAAAATTTTGAAGTGTGTGTGTGTGTGCTTGGAACCGTAAGAAGAGAGGAGAGGGGAGAAGAATGCGTGAGAAATGAGGGAGGAGAAGGGTGTTTGGCATATTTTTAAGTTTGAGAAGTTACATGTTTGGCCCCTCTACTTTATTTTTAAACATATAAGGCATAAAACTCATTTAAATGGGTTTTTGCTAAAAAGTTGTAAAGTGAAAATTCTAAAAATGTTTTCAAGTGTTTTTAAATCATTTAACATGTAAGATTTAGTCGGGTTATATAAATTTATCATTTATACATAAAAATCCAAATTTTCACACAAAGCCCGGTTTCGCATAAAAATGTAATTTTTCATTATTAACACATAAAGTCACGAAACGAATTTACCAACCAAGTTACTAAAGTCAACTAACAAGTAAACATAAATAAATACGAAATCATTCAAATAACGGGTCTCGGGTTCGCTAACGGAACTAACGAGACTAACGGAAAAAGTTAACGGAGTTAACCTGGGGAGTTGCAGTTGTTACAACGTTGATAGCGGTTGCTCCCGACACATGACCGGAGATCTGTCCCTTTTGGAAGATGTAGAGGATTTCGATGGTGGAGGAGTGTCTTTTGCAGGTGGTGTAGGAGGAAGAATTAGCAAGAAAGGAGTTGTGAGAAGTGGAAATTTGTCTTTTTCTGACGTACACTATGTGGAGGAACTGTCTCACAGTTTGCTGAGTGTTTCTCAGATCTGTGACAGAGACTATTCCGTGATGTTCAATCGGAAGGAATGCATTATTTTGAAGCCCGGTGTGAAGATTCCCGAGGAGTGCATACTGATGCGTACTCCAAGACGTTCAAACTCATATCTTCTCAACATGGGCAATCCTCCAACTTCAGAAGAAGCGTGCCTCATCTCGAAACAAAATGAAAATTTGGCTATGTTGTGACATCGTCGTCTGGGGCATGCAAATATGAAGAACTTGACCAAGCTCGCAAAGGGAGAGCATGTCAGAAAGCGGCCCATCAAAGACTTCTCAACTGTGGAAAAATGTGTGGCATGTGCGAAGGGGAAGCAGCACAAGTTGCCACATCGTCCGAAGATAGCAAACTCTATGTCACCAGTTCTACAACTTCTACACATGGATCTATTTGGGCCTATGCAAGTTCAGAGCATCAGCAAATTCTCCTATTGTCTAGTGATTGTGGACAACTACTCACGGTTTACTTGGGTCTACTTTTTGTCAAACAAGTATGAAACTCCGGCCTTAGTGAAACAGTTCGTCACACTCATAGAGAATCAGCTGAACAAGAAGGTCAAAGCTATCATATCGGATAACGGAACGGAATTCAAAAACGCGGAGTTGAATATGTTTTGTGGGGCTAAGGGAATAGAGAGACAGTTTAGTGCGCCCTACACTCCTCAACAAAATGGAGTAGCTGAGAGAAGATATAGGGCACTCATTGAAGCTGCAAGGACAATGATGTGTGAAGCTAAACTACCAATCTTCTTCTGGGCTGAAGCGGTCAACACGGCGTGCTACGTGCAAAATCGCGTTCTGTTAAACAAGCGTCATGAGAAAACTCCGTATCAGATTGTCTATAAAGAAAAGCCAACGGTGGGATATTTCAAGACATTTGGATGTCCGTGCACGGTACTGATTCAGTCCGACGTGGGGAAGTTCGAGGCGAAAGCTGATGAGTGTTATTTCGTTGGTTATTCGGGAAATAGTGCTTATCGTGTCTATAACAAGACCACCGGTTTGATCATTGAAGCTTTCAACGTGGACTGGCTTGAAGACAATCCGTCGGATGCAGGGACTGGACCTGATTGGATTTTTAACTATGGGTCTCTGTTTGAAGGATTCAAGTTTTCGAATGAGCTTCACAATTTGGGTGAAGAAGAAGAGATTATCACTCAGCCTTCTGAATCAAGACCTCACACTGAAAGAGTCTGTGAGAAAGCACCAGTTCCAGTTCCCACAAATGTCAACGCAGATGCTCCGGGAACTTCAGGAACTTGTGATAATGATTCAGAAATTCCACAAAGCTCAGGTATGAATGATATAAATGATAATGTTGTTAGCACTAATCTGCCTGTTTCTGTGTCTGTGCCAGATGTTCAGGTATCAAGGATCAACAAGGATCATCCAGTCAGCAACATACTTGGACCAGTGTCTGCAGGTGTTTCAACTAGAAGCCGCACAGGGGATATCAATTTCTGCATGTACTCATGTTTTATCTCCCAGATTGAGCCTCCGAATGTGATGGTTGCTCTCAGAGATCCAAATTGGATAGAGGCCATGCACAATGAATTAAATCAATTCTCAAAGCTGGGAGTGTGGTGACTAGTCAAAAGGCCAGACAACAAGAAGGTTATACCCACTCGTTGGTTGTACAAGAACAAAAAGGATGACACGGGTATAATCGTTCGAAACAAGGCAAGGTTAATAGTTCAAGGTCATCGACAAATCCATGGAATTGACTATGATGAGGTGTATGCACCTGTGGCAAGGCTGGAAGCTATTCGTATATTCCTTGCGGTTGCATCTTATCTGAATTTCACGGTACACCAGATGGACGTCAAGACAACATTCTTATATGCTGAGATGAATGAAGAGGTATATGTGACTCAACCACCGGGGTTTGTAGATGAGGAGCATCCAGATTATGTGTATCTTCTGGACAAGGCTTTGTATGGATTACATCAAGCTCCAAGAACGTGGTATGAGACGCTATCAACACATCTGGTGGAGAATGGATACACGAGAGGGGTGGTGGATCAGACATTGTTTCGGAAAAGGGTGAAGGATGACATAATCATGGTGCAAGTTTATGTAGATGACATCATCTACGGGTCAACCAATGAAGATTTGTGCACCGAGTTTGAAGAGATTATGAGAAAGAAGTTTGAAATGAGCGATCAGGGGGAGATGAGTTTCTTCCTAGCCTTGCAAGTAAAACAAGATGAATATGGAATTCTTATTCACCAAGCCAAATATGTGAATGAGATTCTAGAAAAATTCAAGATGCAAGACTCAAAGCCAATTTCAACTCCAATGGCATCCCGACCTCTTTTGTCAGCAGATGCAGACGGGGAGTCAGTGAGCGAATTCACGTATCGCTCAATGATTGGTTCACTGATGTACTTAACAGCAAGTCGGCCAGATATTATGCATGCAGTTTGCTTGTGTGCTCGCTATCAGGCTAACCCTAAACTTTCTCATTTAAATGCTGTTAAACGTATATTTAGGTATCTGAAGGGCAGACCTAGGCTTGGTCTTTGGTACCCAAAGAACACTGACTTTCAATTGTATGCATATACTGACAGTGACTATGGAGGCAGTGACTTGGATCGGAAATCAACCACTGGAGGATGTCAATATCTGGGCGATCGACTCATTTCCTGGCAGAGCAAAAAGCAGCATACCGTATCAAAATCAACTGCCGAAGCTGAGTACGTGGCAGCATCTGCCGGTACTTCACAGGTAGTATGAATCCAAAACCAGCTCACAGACTACGGTATGGAATTCGTTAACACTCCTATCTTTTGCGATAACGCTGCTGCTCTGGAAATTGTGAAAAACCCTGTCCAACATTCTAAAACCAAGCATATAGACATAAAGGTACATTTCATTCGAGATTGCTATGATCGGGAGCTAATTCAGCTTCAAAAGGTAAGCTCGGATCAGAATGTGTCGGACATTTTCACAAAACCCCTCCCGCGTCCTAATTTTGAAATGTGTGTCGAAGGCCTTCGGATGATTGCCTTCGAGGAATGATCTGATCAAATTTTTATTTATTTTTTTTTAAGAAATCTTAAAAACAACAAAAATAGTGTTTGTTTTCAAAAGCCTCATAAAAACAGGGGAAGAAATATAATTGTCTCAGAAAATTCAAAAAATATCTGTTTGAGGTTTTTATGATGTCTTTTGTTTTGCCTTGAGTTGGTAGGAAGTGATATAAATTTCCATGACGATCGGAGACTGACACGTGTAAGGCAGAAGTGAAAGACGTCTCAAAGATGATGTTCGGTAAGCTAAATAAAAAACAATGATCATCCATTGTAAGTGCAGTAATCTTAACTCTTATATATGTTTAGGTTTCCATCCTAGTTTACATAGTTTAAAAAACTGAGACCCGACAAAAATGGGTTGAGAGTGGTATTTACCTAGTATTCACTCTCTCACACGCCATGTTTATACTGTATATGACAACTCCACATAAAAGGAAAAAGAAAAAGAATTAAAAAAAAATATATGAAAATTGTGAAAAAGAAAAAGAAAAAGAAAAGAAAATTATTCTGTTGGTCTTCTCTGCGTGCTTATACGGCCGACCTGATCACCAACCGATAATTCATGAAAATAAGAAATAAGTGGTTGTCAAAGCAGTGTTGCATGGTTCCTCAAGTTGGGGGTTTGTGAATCCTCAATAAACTCTGAGGTTGGGTAGGTTTTGCTATGAACAATTGGGTGTGGGGACGGTTAAACATGACGGTAATTATGTACCACAACTTAAGCACTTAAAACTTTTAATTGGATGTGAGTTTATGTGATTTCAAAATTTTGAGCAATCGTTTAGAGCGTCAAGTAACGGAAAGCTGAAAAGGGTTCCTCAGTTGAAGATGTGTCTGGTATGATCCATGAAAAACATCAGCTTCGTGGCAAGTGTGTTTTTAATTTCTGTAATTAAGGTGTAATTGTTTTATGTTCTATCTTTAAATGTTTAAAAATTTATTTTGAAATTTATTTTCTTGATCACGATCAGATACTCGGGGTTTGAGTCTGAGGGGAAGCTTCGTAAAACTCTTAAATTCTTCAAAGTTAACACGTTTTCATGAGAATCTTCTTTCAAATGAGGTTTGGGAGTTATTTGATATGTCTTTAAATTCTTGAGGGGGCAAATTGAAAATTTTTAAAACGGGCACAAAAACCCTTTCTACCCCATTTACGATCCTCATTCTTTACCATTTCCGATTCCCCCTTTCTCTGCGTTTACGACCCAACCAGAAACCCTAACCACCGTGTCCTCTCGCCGGAAATCTGATCGTACCCATCTCCGTCCACCGTCTGTGTAAACCAAGCCCTCCACTGTGCTCGCTTTCAATTTCCGACCACTAATCACCCCTCAATCGACTGATCCGCTTCGATTCTCGACCCTAAATCTCGATTTTTCTTCACTCGGTGATAGTTTTACTTTTTCTTCGAGTTTGCTTTGATTTCTCAGTCGAGTTCAAGAGATTAGAAGTCTGAATTTGTGTTTGCTAACTATTAATAGGTAGTGATAGATGTTCATTTTGCTCATTTGAAGTGTTCTAACGTGTTTCCGAGGTGTTTGCAGGTCTGTTAATGGCGGTTTTTGTGTTTACGATCGATCATGGTGAAGAAGATGTCGATTGGCGTTTACGATCGTTGATTACGATCGGAGATTACGACTGATGCGTGTTTACGATGAACTATATTCACAAATCGTCGGTGATTACGATCGGGCTTAGGGTTGTTTAACCGTATTCTCGATTGGGCCATGTGATTACGATTGGGCTAACACTGGTTCTATTTACACCCGATCGTAAACCTTTTGAGGGATCGTAATCCCGATATCCAAATCGTAAACCCACTCTTGGATCGTAAATCTAGTGTTTTAATCTTAAACACCTAATATTTTTTTAAGTTACATTAAACTTAGTATTTTTTTTTAAGTTAAAATTAATTGTGTTTGTTAACTTGTGCTTCAAAATCAGATATTTCACTTGAGCGTTTAAATTGAGAATTTTCTGAACTTAAAGAAATTTAACGTGATAATCAATTGAACTTCAAGAAGATGTTGACAAACATAATTACTCTTTAATGAATATGTCTGATGCATGTGTCTTGTTTTTCTCAGATGGCAGAAGAAATGCTAGATGAAGTGATAAAGTTTGAACAGGACCACTGCATCCCAGCGTATCTTGAAGACCCGCCAGAGAAACATATGGAACTTATTTTATTCTCTGGTGGCTGGGATGAATACTTGTAAAATCAACCATGCCCTGAGGACGAATGTTCTTATTGATGAGATGCTGGTCAGAGAGTTCTGGGGTACTGCAAGAGCAAATGCTGACAACACAATTATTACTGCAACTGTTCAGAACAGACACGTTGTGATTGAGGAAGATGATATCAGAAAGGGGCTGAACATCACTGGATAAAGCCACTGATCCAATCAAGTATCCGAAGGAGGTTGTTCTTGCTGGTGCTCAATCGATGGGATACGAAGGGAAGTTTCCACCAATCTTTAAGAAGCTTCTGCCGCACTACTGGAGGTGCCTGGCACATTACATGCAGAAGTCATTTCTAGGCAAGAGAACCAGTTTTGATCAGCTGAATCAACTACATGGAACTGCTTTCGTCTCTTTGGCTTTAGATTGGGATTTCAACTTCTCTAAGATGATGCTGATGGACTGGGTAGGCAATGCTGATCTGAGTGCCAGAGAACAATTTTTGATGACTCCAAGATTTGTTCAAATGGTGGTAATGAAGAAATACCCGATGATTGAAGAAAGGATAGAGAAGTTGGACATCAAAGTAATGGATTGTGGGGTTTTTGGTCTTCAAACCCAAGATAGAAAGGGCAAAAACATCTTTCAAGGAAGACTTGAATGGGTTAAGAGAGGTGCGTTCCCAGAGGTAGCAAGGGAACAAGTGATGGATGATTCTGAACCAGAAGCTGACGTGCCCAATGTCAATGCATCCATTGCTGAAGATCAAGACTTAACAGCAACTCCGGCAGTTAATGTGCAAGAAGAAGATGCAATCATACCCTCCGATGAAGAGAATGTAATGGATGATATTCTCGCTGGCCAGGAGATCACTGATGATGATATCTATGGGAATCTGGGGCCCCTTAACCTTAAAAGGTCAAGGGATGACATGATCGGATCATCAGGCAGTGACACAACCCCTCCTGAGCTGAATCTGGATGCTGAAGATGTTCTTGAAGAACCTGTTCCAGCACGTGAACCTTCACCAAGAAAGAGGTCAGATCCAAGAAGCATCAGATTCAAGCTGTCAAAGACCAGCTCAAGCATTTTGCTAATACAACCGGCTGGACCCAGTTCTGAGGGTCCCAGTGCACAAGAAGAAACAGCTGCTGAAGATGTACAAGCTCAACCTGCTGCTGCACAGACTGAAACACCACTTCTAACCGAACGTAGCCCAGTTCGGGAAGAATGTCAATTCATAGAGGTTGATCACACATTCGCTGTTCCAAGCCCGGTGAAAGTGAGCGCTGCTCCGGTTATTATTCAGCCAACAGCAATACCAAGTTTTCGCCCACTTCAATCAGCTGAGCTTCCAATTGAGATGAGGATCAGTACTGACCCTCATATTAACTATCTGATGTCTCAGAATAGAATCAGAGAAAATGAGATAAAAGCACTGCAAGCTGAAAACAGAAGATTACGACAAAAGGAAGTGGCAGACAAGAATCAAATGAAGTGGCTGTATGAGAATTTGATGGACCTGAAAAAGAGGTTTAATGTCTTGAAGGGTGAAGTAGAGTCAAATACTACTAGTGCCTCTGGTCAAAGCTCATCACAGGGTCTGCAAGGTGCTGAAGCGTTGAATGAAGACGATGGTGATGAAAACATTGAGATGTCTGACTATGCTAGAGGAGGAAGAGTGATCTCCAAAGCTCCTGAGGGTCATGACAACTGGTTCCGAGAATTCTTTCAAGGACCAGCCCCCACTAAATATGCTCTTGATCTTGGAAAGAGCTCTATTGACAAAAAGGGGAGTTGTGAACCCATCTTGTGCTGGCATTACGACGCTGAGAAGAAATTATTTGCTGTGATCCGTGAAGGCTACAGTCCTGTTGAATATTATAGAACTCGTGCACAATTCCATTCTTGGACTGAGCCTGAGATCAGAAATCTGCTTCGAGCTCCTTACATAAACAGGTGGAACAGCCCTGACGGAGACCTCATCAGAAACAATTTGCTGAGCCATAAAGAAGAAAACTTTGCAAATTTTGATCTTAAGCAAGTGAGGTGGGTCCAGACTGGGACTGATCCAGTGACTGGAGAGGAAATTGGTGAAGCAAGGAGACCACCTACCAAGCGCACCAGAGTTATTAACATGTTGGATGAGATAGAGGATGCTACCTTGGTCAAAAACTTTGACTGCTGGTGTTACGATCCAACGACACACGAGGTGGTGGTTCTCTGCAAGGACATGAGGCAGTTTCGCTTTTACGATCCGGTGGATCTGCTAAGATTTGGAGAGAGAGACATCAAGCTCCTTGCCTCCCAACCTATTCTCGGAGATGAAAACGACATGGAGAATGCTATTCGGGTTGGTATCTTTCATGGGACGGCAAACCGGATTGTGGAGCATAAATGGTGGTCCAGCAAAGCGCCAAAGGCTTTCAGATTTGATTTGCTGCTACCATAGACGGTCTAATGGTTCATGCCTAGGGGAAGATTGTTGGGCTATATTTATTGAGGCATGAACATTAGTTATTGGGCTTGCTTTAACTTTGTTTTGGGCTTATTATTTAATGGGTTATTGGGCTTAATGTAGTTTACTATTGGGCCATGTGGGCTTCATTATAGTTTACGATTTTTGTAATAGGTTTACATGAGGCACTATATAAGCCTCATGTGTTTATGATTTTAGCAAGCTTTTCTAATACAATTCAAGGAGTTTACGATTTCTGTGTGGATTCCCATTTACGATCAGCTTCACTTGTTGTGTTTATCATTCAAGATTCAATCTTTCTCATAGATTGAATCTATTTCTTCAACTTGTTTCTTGAATCAATCTCATTTGAGGTTTCCGCACTCATTTGAGATCGAATATCGTGTTGACGGTTTGATCTCGGACCTACAGGTTCGATAAGTAAGGACTTTCAAAGATAAGCATTTTACGTGAACATGTGATATATGTTGGATTTCTACTTTAATCATACATAATCGTTGTCGTGTTATCACCCTAACCCGGGTGTAACGTGTTTGCGTGTGTTATCGTCCAAAACCGGACGTAACGTAATGGTTGTGAAACTCACCTTAGGGTGCGCTGCTACAAATTTAGTTAGACTTCCGAGTCTTGCGTAATTACCGAGCACCTATTGATTTTACATACGTAAGTGTGTGTTTGCACATGAGTAACATAGCCTAGACGACGATGTTAAATCAAGTAATTCCAAATATGACGTAGGTGACAATTTCACTACACGATAAAAATCGTTTATTCGAAAGCAGTCAATGATATTTAATCGAGGACACGAAGATTTACAAAAATCAATGTGCGTATGTTTTTTTTTTCCAAATAATAGATCTAGGGATCATCCGGTAAATGTATATATATATTATATATATATATAGGGGTTTAGGATCAAATGCGGCAGACCATTTTGCCTAAGTTCAGTGCGGCCAAATCTGGACCACTAGATCAATTTGATGGATGAATAAGATTAAAAGAGATGAGAGAGAAGGAGTGGAGGAATCTTAAAGCTGGAAGGGTAAATGTGGAAAACAATATTTATTCAAGTTCCCCCTTAATTTTTAAACGACCATAACTTTTTCATACGACGTTATTTTTGAAAACGAATTTCACCATATTTCTAGTCGTGATTTTGTCTTTAATTTGAGACTAGGTTTGCTTGATTTAGAGAAAAAAGTTTTTCACGTTTTTTACGACGCTGGTCTGTGCTGGCTGTGCTGGTGGAATTGTGCTGGCTGTGCTGGTCTGTGCTGGCTGTGCTGGTGGAATTGTGCTCTTGTGCTGGTAGACTGGTCTTTCAGCGCTGGTCTATGCTGGTATGTGTTGTGCTGTGCTGGTGTATAATGTCAATGTTTTTTTTAAAAATTAAAAAAAAAGATGTCTACGCTTCGAATTAAAATCTGAAAATTTTTAGGACCCTAAATCGCAGCTAGTACTACCCAAAAATTAAAAAAAAAAAAAAAACTAGAAAAAACCCGGTTGAAACGTCAAAAAAAAAAAAAGTTTCTTCAAATCGAGCAAACCTAGTCTCAAATTAAAGATAAAATCACGACTAGAATTATGGTGAAATTCGTTTTCGAAAATAACGTCGTATGAAAAAGTTATGATCGTTTTAAAAACTGGGGGAACTTGAATAACTACCAAATATACCACATATGGGGAGAAATCTGGACATTCCTAATATGCCCCTGTGTGTACCGGATGTAGGCAACTTTGCCTGATGCACGGGAACCTTCCTCTATATATATATATATATATATATATATATATATATATATATATATATATATATTCGTAGATATAAATATCAAGGTGTAGTCACGAGTGTGAAAAAAATAAATCGTCCAATACATAAACTTATATGTCGAGCCAAGATTTCGAGAGTTTAAAGAAAATCTTAAAAACGTTTGCATGACAATAAATCAAACACACACACACACACACACATATATATAATAATATATATTTTTCAATGTTTCAAACTAATTTATATTAATATAAATGAACTATAATATTTCAATCCATTTAAATCGTAATGTTCTTCATTATATAAATGTTCAACAAGAACCCGTTTCACGGGACGAGATTAAATTATGTAATAGGTGTTTTAGGTTTTGGACAAGAAATCCTTGAAATCACTTAAAAAAAATAAAACTGCAAGAATGATGGTCACGGGACTCGAACCCGTGACCTCTGGGTTTGAACATAGCGCCCTTACCACTGGGCCAAATCGTTCCTTTGTTAGCATGTTTGGGATCCAACAGTTTTGTTCAATTTCAGCGATAGGCAAAGTGGATCAGAAAAAATAAATAAAATGTTTGGGGCCTGGGAGATTCGAACCCGAGACCCCGGTCTCAAAGGAATGCGCTAACCAGTTGAGCTGCAGGGGCGTTTTTGTTTATATACAGAAGTTTACATATTTAACCTGGCCTGTCCAGACTTCATCTTCTTCTCCACAACTCCGGTGGTCGGAGTTTTATTTCCGGTCACTGGAAAATCATGAAAACGCCTAAATAGACCCAGAAACGTGCGATTAATATATTAGAATGGTTACCTCGAATCAAGGCGGAGTTTTGAAGCGTTTTTTAAGCCAAAAACGTAACCGAAAATCTCGGACCGTACCACCCGGTGGCGCTCCGTTCTCAGAATCGTTGCTACGGGGTTGCTCGGTAGAGGGAGGCGATCTCAATGATGTATGAAACAGGTGGTGAAACAACAATGGTTCGCCGGAATTCGAGTTCGCCGGAAAACTTCAAAAAGAAAAAGAAACGGGAGCGAAACTGGGAGAGAGTTCGAGAGAGTGTTTGAGATAACCGGATGGGCTTGGAGTCTACCTAATGATTGCAGACTTGTGACCGATCGATGGAAAAATGAGGATTTGTAACCGAAGTATTGAATTCGGTTTTGTGTCGAGGTCGGTTACCAGTTCCTCCGCTCGACGACCATCAATTCTTAGGGCTGGCAATTTTGACACGGACACGAAAACACGACACGAAACACGATAATGTTAACAGGTTTCGTGTTTGGGCTTAATAGGTTTCGTGTCGTTAACATGTCGACCCGTTAAGACCTGTTAATTTTCGTGTCTTAACAGGTCGAAACCTGATAACCTGTTAAGACACGTTTATATTTTAATAAATATATATATTTTAAATAATATATTAAAGATATATTAGAATTAGATTATTAGGTGACGTCTCTCAAAATTCCATTCCATTTCCGTCGTAACGTACACTTATACATCTCTTAATTCTTAAACCCGTTAAAATACAGGTCATGTTCGTGTCTAAACAGGTTGTGTGAAACAGGTTTTGTCGTGTCGACCGTTATTGGTTAAAATTTCGTGTCTAAACAGGTTTTATCGTGTCGACCCGTTAAAATACAGGTCGTGTTCGTGTTTTGAAAACTAGACACGAAAAGTTTTCGTTTCGTGTTCGTGTTTGAGACCAATCGTGTCGTGTCTTATCGTGTCGTGTCTTATCGTGTCGTGTCTTAACAGGTCGTGTCTGACACGATTTGCCAGCCCTATCAATTCTTAAGCTTTGAGTTTACTTGAATGCCAGTTTCAGTCCCTCAGAGTTTTATATGATAAAACAAGTTTCATAAATTACATGGTAGGTCCCTCAATGTTTATATAAGGATAACGAAACTAACGAAGGGTAACGGAAAACGTAAACGATGATCAAACGAGTGTATGCATCCCAACACCCTCTAATATGCAACGTTTATGAGAAATATAAACTTAACGACCCCATAAAATCGTAGATAACAATCTCTAATTATCCGCTTAGATTCACATAAAATCATAGATTTTAAATCTATAATTCATATATATAACTAAGTCGCGTAATCCATGAAATATACTATGGACTTATCACATAAATCATGAAACGACATGCGTATATATATATACATATATACCATGTAAAAACAATAAATTTAATTGCCACATAAAATGACAAAACGTTTTCGTGAAATCATAAAATATAATTTATAAAGTTATAAATTATATAATTATTCAAGTAAGTTAACCGACGTCTAGACTCATGTGCAACGTTCGTGTAACCATTCTAGTTAACCGAAGTAACGGAAGTTATCAAAATATAACACAAGTTAATAACGAGGTTAACCTGGGAAATTGCCGGTTGTCACAAAAGTGGTGGGTTAACGCTCAATACGGATATAGTTTCGGTTTTGGTACTACATATAAATAAAGAAAGTATCTTGATCTAAATTATTTGATTCTATTAATAAAAAATGTTTTTTTGTATAAATTAACCAACATAACCCCTGTTAGAGTATTCATAATAGCTTTTTTATTTATATCCGTACAAGTTACCATAAAAACACATTTATATTTTAAAAAAAAACACTCCATATTTCATTCCATTCCTTAAAAGAATACATAATATATGTACCATTTTATTTTAAGAAATGTTTAAATACAAGTGGGTCAACCCGCGCTTCGCCGCGGAGTTGACCCGTTGGCATTTCCTCTTGATTCTGTGCTTTGCAAATCCAAAAAGACTTCTAGTTCATTTGTGATCAAGATATTGTCTGAATTCTTCAAACAATACATTCTGATATGTATTTTTTAGTTCCTGAACACCATATATATATGTTGACCCGTTGGCATTTCCTCTTGATTCTGTGTTAGCATCGAATAAGCAGATTTGGATTAGAAAATGGACAATTAACATTAGAACATAAAGATTAACTAATTTATTAATATGATAACTGCACCATATTAATAGTATAAAAGATCTAATTTTGCTAAGTAAACTAAAAATTTGGTAAGCATCACAAATCATATATTTTAATTCTTTGGGGGGCCTTGAAACTGCTTCTATATAACCCATTCATCACCATAACCTTCGTTTGAAGCAGGTTTTGAATCTGTCGTTTCTACATTTAAAAACAACATTTTCAAATAAAAATTTCAGAAAGGCTTCAACTGTATAAAGTCCTGACAACAACCACACAAACAAATGGCCAAAAAAAAGTCTATCAAATCACATACCTTCAATGGAAGCTTAGAGCAGCAAAGAAAGTAGCGTGAACCAACCCATCCTCACTCCTTTGCAACCAAACATGTTAAAATGGCTGATTAGGATTGTTAACCACTATCTTATATTCATCATGTGCATCCTCACTTTTTTGCAACCAAACATGTTCAAACCACTTAGATCTGGCCAGAAAAAAACACTTTATAGCATATACTTACATCTAAGAACAATTTTAGCTTCAGGGAATTAAAATGGAAATAATTTAAGGGAAACCATTTTCTAATTAAATTGAGAGAGTAAAGAAAAGCCCATTAGGGGAAAGAAAGCATCCCTACATAAAAAAGAAGAGAAAGGTAAAACCCAGTTAGATATTACAACAAATAGTTGGTGGGCAAGAAAATGACAAAACTTACAAATGAGGCTCTTGAAGCATAGTAGATTAGAGCTGCTATCAAAGTTTAGAAACCGACAGAATCCATTAGCCTCTTTTGTAATCACATTCTGAGTACCCAAAAATCTTTTGAGTTTAGCTTAACAAAATTCATTACCCAACTCTTTTTAAAGCATAACAAATTGTTGAGTGTAAAAGTTGCTGGATTTTTCTTAATTGAGTGCTAAATAAACAAACTAAAATAATGTTTATTTTAGAATGGCACAACGAATTGTTTATTTAGCAGGATTCAACTTTTGTAATCACATTCAGAATCCTGCTAACATAATGTTGATCACAAAAGTTGAGTGATACAAACTAAATTGTTTATTTTCTTAATTGAGTGCTAAACAAACAAACTAAAATAATGTTTATTTTCTATTCTCGTTTACATTCATTAGTTTGTTTGTTTAGCAGGATTCAACTTTTGTAATCACATTCAAATCTTTTCTCCATCAAAAGGAAGATAATCAAGTTTATCAAATGGCATTCTAAATGAGCTAAAATTGTTATATATAATCGATAGAAAGCTTACCCTGAAACTCTTTATTGATGAAGAAATAAAAAAATCCAGATGTGAAAGGAAGTCCAATAAGCAGTCCGAATGAAACCTGTAACGGAAAATCGAATAAACAGTCCAAAATAATATGTACCTGCATGATACTTCAAAAGGCCATAGGCATTTTGATACATTTTTATTAGTGACTTCCATAAATAATCAAATGTGATTAAAATAAGGAAAATCGGATTTTAATAATATGAGAATAACAATATGAACTATTTATATATTTTTCATAAACAAAGTATTTAGAGGTCTTTTATGCATACAAACAGTTAGAAGAAATGTTCAATATTTCTTGTTTGACCCGAAATTTGGATTTCCTATTTAACAGGCCTTCAACATGTTCACTATTTAATCTCATATGTTTCACAAATATATAGATTAGTATAAAGATGCTTTATTTAGCTGATATACTATTGTATATAAGTTCATATCCTTAGCTATCAGTCAAATATGCAAACAGAAACCCTTTTTCCTTTATATTAGATCAAAACAACATAATTCTCATTTGAGGTAAGTTTGAGAAATGAGTCAAACAATTGAAAGAAGAATTTATATACGTGTAAAACCTATCTTTATAGCCAAGATATTATGAGGTGGTTAACATCATGATTTCTTCTCCACATACACACAGTCACACAGAAATAGAACATATGGTTTCCAAACAAAAAGACATGGAAAAGGATAACAGAAAGCACTCACCAAAGTCACAACTTCACTTTTAATTGCATATCTCACAATGCCATTGGTCCTGCACGTTAATTCGGCACAATAAGCAATAATGAAATCATTATCCTTATACAATGGATAGTTGCATATCTCTATAATGAAAGAAAAAAGAAGAGCCAAAAAATGCAATACTCTACACAGTAGGCATAGATTTGTGCAAATCTTATTTTCCATGATGAAGGAATAAACTATAATACATAAGGTTGCAGAAACTATAATACATCAAGCTCACTCAAAATATGTTGGTTATCCATTCAAGTATTTGGATCAATTATTGGTTCACTGGATTTGTTTTCTTGTATAAGTATCTCTTACATAGGCAATAAAAACAACTTTTTTTTGTTCCAAACTTTCTGCAATCTATCTCAAACAATATGTTGTGTTCAGTCACAACTAAAGTTATAACCTTCACAACAGAAATCACAATTTAGAGAGCTAGATAAGTATAAAACACACCTCTGATCTTTGGGGAGTTGATTATTTTGTTACTACCACTTGAACATCCTTCTAGTAACATCTTCACACATTGAGTAGGTGTTCACCTCCACGTCGTATGCTGCACAACATAAAAATATCGAGCAAAGAATACAAAATACAATTTTATGGCGCAGACAATGGACATTAGAGGCATGGTGGTACAGTGATAAAGTGAGAAGCCAGTCAGATTCTGAAAAACATTTTTGTTGTGGCAGGTGGTACAGTGATAAAAAAAGTTAATAATCCAAATACCTTATGTTGGTATAAGGAAGCATATAACCTTTAAAAATTAGATAAAAAATGTAGAACACAAAATATTCAAAACAAAAATCCAAATACTACTTACCTTCCCTATTGATATCAGCCCCTTCATCGCCTGTTTTAAAATCTTCATCCATTAATCTCAAAGTTCTGCTTTTTTCTTTTGGCCCAGTTTCCCCTTCGAAATGTCACATAAACAAACATAAAATGTCAATTAAAATAAAACCATAACAAATACCCAAACCCACAAAGCACTACCTCCAAGCTAAGAATGTTACAAACTTCAATTTCAATTATAATAACAAAGATAAGTCATAAGGCTCAAATCATCATAGAGGGCCATAATAGAAGTCTAATTTACGGTCCTATGGCTGCAAAAGTTATTGCCACGCCAAAATGAACCTAAATATCCTTCCAACCCCCAATTCAGACTAATCATCATAGCCCATTCTTGCAATCACAAACATCGATGACCATTAATAAGAACTCAGCAACCACATAGGCTCAGATCAATAATAAGCATTCAACAAACAAAGATAAGTCATAAGGCTCAAATCATCATAGAGGGCCATAATAGAAGACTAATTTACGGTCCTATGGCTGCAAAAGTTATTGCCACGCCAAAATGAACCTAAATATCCTTCCAACCCCCAATTCAGACTAATCATCATAGCCCATTCTTGCAATTTATGGTCCTATGGCTGCAAAAGCTATTGCCACGCCAAAGTGAACCTAAATTTGTTTCAAAAACCGAATTCATATTACAAATCAACATTCAGCAACCTACAACAATGAAATGATCATCATAGCCTTAGACAGAGTAAAAAACCCATCACAACAGCTACAAATCAATTAAGAAACTATCACATATCAGAACATATAAGCTCATCAGATGTCACACCCCCAATTTCCACTAACGGAGTATAACCGTGTGGGGTGTGATCCAGACCAGGATCCCAGACTTTAGTCACAACCAAACCATAACAGAATTTATAAATTAACATAAAGTTTTAGTTACAGACCAAAACAGTAAGTTTAACAGTTCAGCGGAAGCATAAATAAAGTTTGCAGTTATGGTGTTACAAAACGATGGATTTGAATATTTGAAATTCCGAGTTTTTCAAAAGATATCCATAGGTAGTACTGCCACCACTGGTGCCGTCCATGATCCACCTAACGACCTGAAAAGAAATCAACAATCAAGTGTCAGCCAAGGCTGGTGAGTTCACTAAAGCAGTCTACCCGTCACAAGTAGACCTAATGTTTATGAATAAAGACAGGTAAAACACAATCAATATCATAAGACCAGTAAAATTCCATATCGTAGGTAGCTAGCCTATAGTTATGTACACCTGAATTGTTCGTAACCGAAGCTGACAATGTTTTGATAGGGCATCCCTATGAACCTTGCCTTCCCGTGTCTTGAAGGATCACGGAGGGTAGGCTAACATTGGTCTCAGTCCGACCGCCAGTCGGGAGGGTGCATCCTGTGCACCGCTGAGCGGGGGTGTCAATCCCCAGTAGTACTACTCAATATTACCTCGCTATTGTATATTAACGGCCCGAAAGTAAGGACTTTTTATAAATAAAGTTCAATTCAGTGAAACATATGATATTATGTCGGAAATTTACCCAGTAAGAAATACCTTTACCGTTTGGGTCACCATCCTTACCGGATGCAACCACCTGCGCGTTATCGTCCCTGAACGGACATAACAATAATATAAATGAACTCACCTTAGGTTGCTCGGCTTACTCTTCAATAAATCCGATTATGATTGCTAACGAGGACCTAACAATCACATTAAGGTCTTAGGTGTAAGGTTGTGTTTAAATTCTTAGCTATGCCGCTAAGACCGTAACACTAGCACGTTGGAAAATACGACACGACATAACGACACACGACACCGATGGTTGATCATACACAAGGGTTCATATACATCAGAAGTCAAAGCATGTATCATCATAGTATAAAGCATGCAAGTCATGGCATATCATTCAAGTAAATTGCACAAGTTTGGATTCTGGTCACAATTTCGCTAGCAGTTTCGCTAGGCAGTTTCGCTGTGTGCACGGGCAGCACTTTCGCTAGGTAATACCCGATGACACAGTTTCGCTAGGCTAGTTTCGCTCGAAACTGTTGGCACAGTTTCGCTAGCCTAGTTTCGCCCGAAACTGGTTTGAACTTTCGTTCAGGGAATTTCGCTCGGTAGTTTCGTTCGGACAGGTCTGGTTGGTTTGCCCGGCGACACTACAGTTTCGCTACATAGTGTCGCTGGATGAAGATATACATAATTTCGCTACATAATTTCGCCTGATGAAGGCACAGTTTCGCTAGTCGCTAAAAAAACCCGTAAATTTGACTAAAAATCTTTCTAACAGCTTCTATACCTCATGCAATTCGATATCTAGCATACCTAAACGTTTACCAACATCATGGGAGCAATTTTAACACCTTAAACATGGTTTCTAGTCATCAAATCACCAAGAATGCATTTTTACATAAAGTGACCTAACTAGCATGGATCTTCATATTGACATGGCAAGTTACAGAATTTACGTTATGTCTAGCATCCCTAGGCATTATAACAGAAGCATACACATTTGCATGTAGGTTTGGTCATCTTTTTAAGCAAAGCACAAAGAGTAGCATAGAAAAAGTAGTCTTGGGGACTCACGGTTGATCTCCAAGCTCGAATGGATGATGATTTGGGGCTGGGATCACGGCGGTTCGTGCTGATTCCTTGCTGGCCAGAAAGCTCGAGAGAAGGAGAGTGCAGGAGTGTGTGTGTTGTGAGGTGTGAGTAAAAGAAAAATGAGAAGGTTAGGCCTTGGGGTTTCTATATATTGGGTGCTAGTTTCGCCGGCAGTGTCGCTGGCTGTGTCGCTGGCTGTTTCGCTGGCTGTTTCGCTAGCCACGCGAAACTGGTTCCCGAAAACCAAACGTCTTAGCTACCGGGCGAATCTGTAATTTCGCTCGGTAGTTTCGCTGGCCACCAAAAAGAAAGGGGCCAATTTACATTCTAAGTAAGATGAACACGATTTCTCGATAAATCACATAAATGCACAATTAAGTAAATAAGTAAGTTGCATTGCTTCACATAGTGGTAATAAGTAACTAATCATATAACACATATGGACGGGTTCGGTGATCAACCAAAGGTCGTGGACGTATCCGGTCTAGTCAAGTATTAGTTACTACTTGTAATGTGACTAACGGAGATTGCCTAACGGAACTAATGGAATTAACGGAAAAACTTAACGGAGTTAACTTGGGAGGTTACAGTTGTCACAGCCTCCCCATGTTAAGGAATTTTCGTCCCGAAAATTAGCTAGTACCTTGGGTTGATGCGGAGGTTTGGTCGAACAGGTGAGGATACTTCTTTCTCATCTGGTCTTCCCGTTCCCACGTGAACTCCGGTCCACGTTTTGAATGCCATCTGACCTTGACAATTGGGATCTTGCTTCGCTTCAATGCTTTTTCCTCTCGTCCCATTATCTCAACAGGTTGTTCTATAAATCGGAGTTGCTCGTCGATGTGGAGCTCCTCGAGTGGAACCACTAGAGTGTCATCAGCCAGACACTTCTTCAAGTTAGAAACGTGAAACACGTTGTGTACCCCATCCAGCTCAGGTGGCAAGTCCAAACGATACGCCACCGTTCCAATCTTTTCTGTTATCGGGAAAGGTCCTATGTAACGAGGGTTCAACTTCCCGCGCTTTCCAAAACGCACAACACCCTTCCAAGGCGAGACTTTCAACAGAACACGGTCTCCCACCTCGAATTCTAATGGCCTTCTGCGTTTGTCTGCATAACTCTTTTGTCGGTCTCTTGCGGCTTTCATACGGTTTCTGATTTGCACAATTCTTTCTGTCGTTTCGTACACCATCTCTGGTCCAGTGAGTTGGCTATCACCGACTTCAGCCCAACAGACCGGTGATCTACACTTTCGTCCATAGAGAGCCTCAAAGGGAGCGGCTCCAATACTGGAATGGTAGCTATTGTTGTAGGAGAACTCGACCAGTGCCAAGTGAGTTTCCCAGTTCTTTCCGAAATCCATAACACACGCTCGGAGCATATCCTCAAGAGTCTGGATTGTGCGTTCAGTTTGGCCATCTGTCTGCGGATGGTATGCGGTGCTCATATCCAAGCGAGTACCTAACGCTGATTGCAACGATCTCCAAAAGTGTGAAGCAAATCTGGGGTCTCGATCAGAGATAATAGACAAGGGTACTCCGTGGAGCTTGACGATCTCGTCAATGTAGATTTGTGCTAGCTTGTCAGTCTTGTCATTTTCCTTGAGGGCTATGAAATGAGCGGATTTTGTTAGTCTATCCACAATGACCCAAATCATGTCATTTCCGCGAGGTGTACGGGGCAGTCCCGTGATGAAATCCATGGATATTTCCTCCCATTTCCATTCGGGAATCGTCGGTTGCTGCAGTAATCCTGGAGGTTTACGATGTTCTGCTTTGACCTTTGAGCATGTTAAGCACTTGCCAACATATGTAGCAATATCAGCCTTCATCTTGGGCCACCAGTATAATCCTTTCAGATCTTGGTACATTTTATCCGAACCGGGATGGACCGAATATCGAGACTTGTGAGCTTCGTCCATCACCAGCTCTCGAAGATTTCCGTGAAGAGGCACCCAAATACGATCCTTGTAGTAGCGGAGTCCATCCGACTTAACCTCCGAAGTTCCATCTATGCCATTTAAGGATTCAGACTCGTAGTTTTCCCCTTTCAAAGCTTCCTTCTGGGCATCCCGAAGTCTATCCGGTAACCCAGCATGAATCGTGAGTTGTAGAGCTCGAACCCTTCTAGGTTTTGCATGTTCTTTTCTGCTTAATGCGTCGGCCACAACGTTGGCCTTACCCGGGTGATACTTTATTGCCAAGTCGTAGTCGTTAAGCACCTCGATCCACCTACGCTGTCTCATGTTGAGATCTTTCTGTCCCATTATATGCTGGAGGCTTTTATGGTCGGTGAATATTGTGCACTTGGTACCATACAGGTAGTGTCTCCAAAACTTTAAGGCGAATACAACAGCTCCTAACTCCAGATCATGCGTTGTGTAATTCTTTTCGTGAGACTTTAACTGTCTTGACCCGTAAGCGATGACTTTACCCCTTTGCATTAAAACACATCCAAGTCCTTGGAGAGAAGCGTCACAATAGACCTCGAAGTCGTCAACACCATCTGGTAGAGATAATACAGGCGCGGTACAAAGTTTTTCTTTCAAAGTCTGAAAAGCTGTTTCTTCTTTTTCACCCCATCGGTACTGAACACCTTTGTGCGTGAGAGCGGTTAGCGGTTGGGCTATCTGAGAGAATCCCTCAATAAAACGACGGTAGTAACCCGCTAACCCTAAAAATTGCCGAATTTCCGTTGGTGCTCGTGGTGTAGACCAATTCTTGATCGCCTCTACTTTGGCTGGGTCAACATGAATACCCTGCTCGTTGACGATGTGGCCCAGAAATTGAACTTCTCGGATCCAGAAGTCACATTTGGAGAATTTGGCGTAGAGTTGCTCCTTCCTTAACAATTCTAGTATTAACCGCAGGTGTTCCTCGTGTTCTTCTTTCGTCCTTGAGTAAACGAGTATGTCGTCGATGAAAACAATTACGAACTGATCCAGGTAAGGTTTGCACACGCGGTTCATGAGGTCCATGAACACCGCCGGTGCGTTCGTTAAGCCGAAAGGCATGACTAGGAATTCGTAATGACCGTAACGCGTCCTGAAAGCCGTCTTTGAAATGTCCTCCTCGCGGACTCTGAGTTGATGATACCCGGACCTTAAGTCAATTTTTGAGAAGTAGCTGGATCCCTGCAGTTGGTCGAAGAGGTCGTCGATCCGAGGGAGAGGATATCGGTTCTTGATAGTGACTTTGTTGAGCTCGCGGTAATCTATGCACATCCTGAACGTCCCATCTTTCTTCTTGACGAATAAAACTGGCGCGCCCCATGGCGATGAGCTAGGCCTGATAAAACCTTTATCTAACAGCTCTTGCAGTTGAGTGGATAACTCGTGTAACTCGTTCACTGCCAAACGGTACGGAGCTCGGGCAATTGGAGCTGCACCGGGAACGAGGTCGATCCCGAACTCGACTTGTCGGTGTGGTGGTAGACCAGGTAATTCTTCTGGGAATACATCGGGGAAATCGCGAACTATCGGAAAATCTTCAATTTTCTTCTCTACGAGGCTTTGATCCGTAACCGTTGCCAGAACGGCCACGTGTCCTTTCCGAAGGTACTTCTGTGCCTTGAGGTAAGATATGATTCCGGAGACAGTACCTCCCTTTTCACCCTGAATCGAGAGTACTTCTCCGTTTGCGGAGGGAATACGTATGACTTTTTCTCGACAGACGAGTTCTGCGTGGTGCTTGGACAACCAGTCCATACCAATTATTACGTCGAAGCTACCGATTGTAAAAGGCATCAAATCTATGTCGAACTTACGGCCTGAGAGTTCTAAGGTACAATCCTTGACTATATGTGTTGCATCGACAAGCTTACCGTTAGCTAATTCAACAGTGTATTTGGCTCCTAGGGGTTCCGTCTTGGCCTTTATCAATTTGCAAAACTTAGTTGAAATGAAACTTTTCTCGGCACCAGAATCGAATAACACATTCGCAAAGTAGTTGTTGAGGAGAAACTTACCAGTAATCACGTTAGCGTCTTCCTTCGCTTCACCAGAACCCATGACAAATGCTCGTCCGCGACCACCATTTCCCCCGTTGCCATTTCCACCACCATTGTTGTTGTTGTCGTTCCCACCTTTCTTCAACTGGGGGCAGTCTTTCTTCAAGTGCCCCGGTTTTCCGCACTCGAAACACCCTCGGGGGCCTTCATTATTCTGCTTGGGTTTATTCAGCATGTCACCCCAGCAATTTTTGGCAACATGCCCGATTTTACCACATCGCTCGCATGCTGGTCGTTTACAGTCACCATTGTGATGTGTGTTGCACTTGTTACAGTAGGGTGACTTTCCCCTGTACCTGCTGGAACCCTGCCCACTGTTACCTTGTCGGTTTTGGTTGCCACCGCCACCGTTGTTACCATAACCTCCCTTGGAGTTATCAAACTTCTTGTTCTGATTTTGGGAGTTTGAAGACCTCCCTGCGTCGTTGCCAGAATTTGTGAGGTTACTTGGTTCCTCATCTCTCTGCCTCTTCCCATCAAGGGCAGCTTTTGGGGTTTTCCTTGGTGGCAAAGTTCCTTGAGCCACCGCCTGATCAGTCAGTTTGTGCGCCAGCCGGATTGCCTGTCGCACATAAGTGGGATTTGATGAGGTAACCATACCCTTGATTTGTGGTACCAGTCCTTCCACATACAACTCAATTCGTTTATATTCAGCATCCACCATTGTCGGACAGAGTCGGGAGTAAGATTGATAACGGGTAGTGTACTCCTCTATTTCCGAGCCTTCCATTTTGGAGTTTCCAAACTCGACTTCCAGTCTTCTGACTTGATCACGAGGACAATACTCCTCCATGATTGCTTCCCTGAATTCTTGCCATGTCATGGCGTTTGCCTCATTTAGTCCCAATATCTGAATCTGAGCATTCCACCATGTTAATGCGGAATCCTCAAGTGTACCAGTAGCATACTTCACCTTATCCCCGTCTGGGCAGTTGCACATTAGAAACACCTTTTCTGACTTTTCAAGCCATCTAAGTAGACCCACAGCACCTTCGTCACCCTTGAATACCATTGGCTTGCATTCCATGTAGGCTTTGAATGTGCATTGAGGCGGTTGACCTTGGAAATGTTGTTGAGCGGCTGCTAGGGCTGCTGCAACCCCTTGATTAATCATATTCTGAACCTGTGCAGCAGTGAAGGTTCCTGGGTTGGTTTCGGGATCTCTCCGCGGAGGCATGATTTCTAGCAAATCAATGCAAAACTTCCAAAGGTTAGTATTCCAAATACTAGAAGGTTGCTAAGTTCCGTTAAGTGTTGCATACTAGTACAATTCACATAAAGCATTCATTTACATGAACAGTGAAAAGAGAATTTCCACCCAATATTTTCTTCAGGTTCCAATACCGTCACAAGACAAGAATTCTAAGCGAGGATCATCTTCGGCAGGCGGGGCAGTACTTTGCGGAACGGGTTGTAACCAAAGTTTTCAAAAACAGTTACAGTTCAGAAATTTTACTTTTCAAAATGTTCTGGTTCGCTGTAACCAAGGGCTCTGATACCAATCTGTCACACCCCCAATTTCCACTAACGGAGTATAACCGTGTGGGGTGTGATCCAGACCAGGATCCCAGACTTTAGTCACAACCAAACCATAACAGAATTTATAAATTAACATAAAGTTTTAGTTACAGACCAAAACAGTAAGTTTAACAGTTCAGCGGAAGCATAAATAAAGTTTGCAGTTATGGTGTTACAAAACGATGGATTTGAATATTTGAAATTCCGAGTTTTTCAAAAGGTATCCATAGGTAGTACTGCCACCACTGGTGCCGTCCATGATCCACCTAACGACCTGAAAAGAAATCAACAATCAAGTGTCAGCCAAGGCTGGTGAGTTCACTAAAGCAGTCTACCCGTCACAAGTAGACCTAATGTTTATGAATAAAGACAGGTAAAACACAATCAATATCATAAGACCAGTAAAATTCCATATCGTAGGTAGCTAGCCTATAGTTATGTACACCTGAATTGTTCGTAACCGAAGCTGACAATGTTTTGATAGGGCATCCCTATGAACCTTGCCTTCCCGTGTCTTGAAGGATCACGGAGGGTAGGCTAACATTGGTCTCAGTCCGACCGCCAGTCGGGAGGGTGCATCCTGTGCACCGCTGAGCGGGGGTGTCAATCCCCAGTAGTACTACTCAATATTACCTCGCTATTGTATATTAACGGCCCGAAAGTAAGGACTTTTTATAAATAAAGTTCAATTCAGTGAAACATATGATATTATGTCGGAAATTTACCCAGTAAGAAATACCTTTACCGTTTGGGTCACCATCCTTACCGGATGCAACCACCTGCGCGTTATCGTCCCTGAACGGACATAACAATAATATAAATGAACTCACCTTAGGTTGCTCGGCTTACTCTTCAATAAATCCGATTATGATTGCTAACGAGGACCTAACAATCACATTAAGGTCTTAGGTGTAAGGTTGTGTTTAAAGTTCTTAGCTACGCCGCTAAGACCGTAACACTAGCACGTTGGAAAAATACGACACGACATAACGTCACACGACACCGATGGTTGATCATACACAAGGGTTCATATACATCAGAAGTCAAAGCATGTATCATCATAGTATAAAGCATGCAAGTCATGGCATATCATTCAAGTAAATTGCACAAGTTTGGATTCTGGTCACAATTTCGCTAGCAGTTTCGCTAGGCAGTTTCGCTGTGTGCACGGGCAGCACTTTCGCTAGGTAATACCCGATGACACAGTTTTCGCTAGGCTAGTTTCGCTCGAAACTGTTGGCACAGTTTCGCTAGCCTAGTTTCGCCCGAAACTGGTTTGAACTTTCGTTCAGGGAATTTCGCTCGGTAGTTTCGTTCGGACAGGTCTGGTCGGTTTGCCCGGCGACACTACAGTTTCGCTACATAGTGTCGCTGGACGAAGATATACATAATTTCGCTACCTAATTTCGCCTGATGAAGGCACAGTTTCGCTAGTCGCTAAAAGAAACCCGTAAATTTGACTAAAAATCTTTCTAACAGCTTCTATACCTCATGCAATTCGATATCTAGCATACCTAAACGTTTACCAACATCATGGGAGCAATTTTAACACCTTAAACATGGTTTCTAGTCATCAAATCACCAAGAATGCATTTTTACATAAAGTGACCTAACTAGCATGGATCTTCATATTGACATGGCAAGTTACAGAATTTACGTTATGTCTAGCATCCCTAGGCATTATAACAGAAGCATACACATTTGCATGTAGGTTTGGTCATCTTTTTAAGCAAAGCACAAAGAGTAGCATAGAAAAAGTAGTCTTGGGGACTCACGGTTGATCTCCAAGCTCGAATGGATGATGATTTGGGGCTGGGATCACGGCGGTTCGTGCTGATTCCTTGCTGGCCAGAAAGCTCGAGAGAAGGAGAGTGCTGGAGTGTGTGTGTTGTGAGGTGTGAGTAAAAGAAAAATGAGAAGGTTAGGCCTTGGGATTTATATATATTGGGTGCTAGTTTCGCCGGCAGTGTCGCTGGCTGTTTCGCTGGCTGTTTCGCTAGCCACGCGAAACTGGTTCCCGAAAACCAAACGTCTTAGCTACCGGGCGAATCTATAATTTCGCTCGGTAGTTTCGCTGGCCACCAAAAAGAAAGAAAGGGGTCAATTTACATTCTAAGTAAGATGAACACGATTTCTCGATAAATCACATAAATGCACAATTAAGTAAATAAGTAAGTTGCATTGCTTCACACAGTGGTAATAAATAACTAATCATAAAACACATATGGACGGGTTCGGTGATCAACCAAAGGTCGTGGACGTATCCGGTCTAGTCAAGTATTAGTTACTACTTGTAATGTGACTAACGGAGATTGCCTAACGGAACTAATGGAATTAACGGAAAAAACTTAACGGAGTTAACTTGGGAGGTTACAGTTGTCACATCAGATCTTATGAAAGACCTTCGTAAATGAAGTCAAAGACACAAATCCAACAACATCGCCAATCACGTTAACCATCCATTAAAAAGATCATCAGAGATTAGCATAAAATTAACCCAGATCTTATCAAAAAAGTTCATAGCCAAAGTCAAAACAAAGTCAGAGACAATCCCGTCAAAATTGCCGGTAACAAAGCCAATAACGATAACCCAAAGATCGATGAAGCCACATCAAAAGATCCATCAATTAAAAAATAACATCACAGATCAGGAAAAAAATTAGCCCATATGTTATCAAAGAAGTTAATAGCCAAAGTTAAAGACAAAAGTATCAAAATCGCAGATAACCCACCAAATAATGATAAGCCAAAGATCGATTAAGCGACATCAAACGATCAAAGGAAATCACAACATATCAGAAAAAGAAACTGAGACCTGATAAAGGCCTTCATAGAGAAATCGCATCAGATATTGTACCATGGGTGCACATAGGAGTTGTACCGTGTGCACCAGAAGTAGTACCATACGTTTTATGTTCTTGGAACATGGGTTACATCTTGCATACAGTAGATTTGAAGATCTGGAGTAGATTTGAAGATCTGGAGCACAGATCTGTAGAGTTCGGCTAACAATAGACGGAGGCAAACCCTAAAACGAAACATCGCCTTCAAATCCACTGTCAAGTTACAGATCTGGGTTTTCCAATCATCAACCACCACCGCCTTCAACACCCACCGTTAACTCAGAGATCCGTACCTTACAGACTCGACATTACCGCCACTCTCAAAACGCTACAGCATTAGGCGCCGGCAAGAAAGACGGTGGAACAGAGACAGAGAGAGAGAGCGGGTGTTGTAAAAAGAGGCGGACCAAACCTAATTCTTTCACACTATCATATAAACTATTTATATTGATCCATATATGATCCATATAATATGGATAGCCCAGACCCGTGTGTTTTACAGCCCAAGAGGCAATAAGGTGGGTGCATTATTGACTTGTACAACATGTTTTAGAGTTTGTACTCTAAGTTGTCTTATGTTATTATAGGATAATAAAGACAATAATATAGGCAAGAAAATATATGTTTTTTTATATATATTTTTTAAATTTAAAGATGTAATATAATATAATATAAAATAAAAAAACCTAATGCTTTTAACAGGGCTAAAAAGTAAAAAGAAAATAAAAGAAAAACCATTTGGTAGATAGTGATTATATAAAAAGAATACAAAAAAGTAGATCTTATTTAAAAGTATGACAACATGTTTGGGTTGTCCAAGAAAAGAAATTGTTCCGTCCAGACACGCAAGTTTAGCCCCTTGATCATCTCTCCAAGATTCACACACAAATCCAAAACATTCAATCTTGAAGATTTCTGACTTCTAATTTCAAAAAAAATGCAGTCTTGTCCTACCAACAATTTCTTCCGCTACAACACCACTTTATGCGCCTGCAATCCAGGCTATTCCTACAACACCTCTCTCAACACCTGCTCGCCGTTCACCACCTCCGGCGCCGGCGAATTCTCCGTGGGTTCTGGGGTTGACTATTCAATCAACATCCCTTCCAACATCTTTGCATTTGATACAATCAAGAAGTTCACACAATCTCAGGCTGTGTTTCTAGAAGCTACCATTGTGTTACTTGTGTCCTGGCTCGTGTTTTGCTTTTTTGTGAGATTTGGGAGTCTTGGTGATGGAAGGACACAATGGTTTAAAATCAGATGGTGGATTAGCAGATTGGATTTCTGCTTTGCTACTCGCCATTGGCTGGTAGTAACCTAATCTAGCTAACCCAACTTTATTTTCTTTGTTAGATTGACTTCCATATTTCACTTTTTAATAAGACTTATTTTTATTTGCTGATAGCTTCAAGTTTGTGCATATATAGCTTTGTTTCTGTGTAGTTTATATGTTCTTGTGACTGAGGAGGTAGTTAAAAACCTTAAAATGCTAGATTAGATTGCAGCCATATTTGACTAATAAGACTCAAATTTGCTAGCTTGGTTTTTGTGTAGTTTATTTGTGGATTAGTTTATTGGTAAGTTGTAATTGAGAGGGTAATGAGTTCATAGGGACCAAAAAAGGTTATGCTTCATGGGATGGTTTTTAAACATTTGTCATTGAGTATTTGAATCTGACTGCTTACCAAAAGGGCTCTGATTTGAATCAGGTCGGCTGAATGATCTGATTCGACCCATGACCCAACTAAATGGATGGTGATATGATCCATTACCACAGAACCTAACTAATCAAAATACCTGGATCATGACACATCTACCCATTCTCCTCCCCTCTCTATAAGTTGTTACAAAAATATAATTTTTTAATATTTGAATGGATGGATGGATATTTTTTATTAGCCTAAAAGTTCGAGATATGGATCACTTAGTAGGTCGATGATTAGTATTTATTCGTTATTTTGCTTATGTGAATTGATCAGATATTATCCAGATGAAGACCATACTAGAGGGGAAATAGAAGGGGTTTTCGCAAGAAAATGGGAAATGATGGGTCTCTGAGGTGGGGAAAGTTACTGGTTAAGGAATGGTTCTTTTCTTGATTATAAACTTATAAAATATGCCTAATACGACTCGGAGTTGATTTGATAAACTTCAAAATTGATTATTATAACTATTATGGAAGGTGTTATAGTAACTATAACATAAGCTTTCTATTAGGCAAGTATTTAGTTATCAGTAAGGACAGGTTGCTTGCCTAGTTGTCCTGCACGTATTCCTATTAGGATTAGTATAAGGATATATACTTGTAAATTGGGAAATAAGGTTGCAATTTTATCATGCTTAGTATTCAATATTGATTTATATCATCGTTGAAAACTAAAAAAAAAAGCCCAAGACATCTCAAACATATATTAAATCTATATGTACTTTCCCTAAAATAGAAGTTGAGTGAAAGTACATTCTCTTTAGGTGTAGTTTGCCCATAGAAATAGAATAAAGAATGATAACTATTTTTCTTTTGTTTCGTCAAACATGGTTTGATATCTTTTGTTCTTGGCACACAATCCCATCTTGTACCTTATAAATATGTATGGATGGAATTATGTGTGTGTGTGTATATATATATATATATATATATATATATATATATATATATATATTATGGTGCCAAGCTTACATGATTACGATGTGTGATTGTTCATCTTTTGGGCCTACATCTCGTATATTTTTATTGACAGCTGTAATTTGTTTCTTATAATGTTGCACTTTATGTCATTTATGTAGGATGATCAAAAGGTTGTCAAGAAAAGAAAGACAGAACTTGGTGGAGCTTTCTCGATTGCAAGTTGGATTCTTTTTATTGGTTTGTTTGCCGTGTGAGTGACGAAGAAATTGCATATTTATCTTCATATTGAACTTTAACTTTCATTTACGTACTTGTACTTTAACAATCATATCAATTACATATCTTGGAGAGGCTACATAAAGGTTAGCGGCCTTTATGAGAGAGTATAGATTTGGTATTTGTTGCGTTCTAGTATCCTGGATTATACTACACTTAGGTTGCCTTTAGTCGTATGTCTAGGTGCTAGCTACTTTCTAAGTTTGCCGGTCTAGTCTTAATGTGCCTTTAGTTTTGGGTGTGCCTTTAGGCTTAGATATTTTAGGCGTAGGTGCTAACCACTTTCTAGGTTTGCCTTTAGTCTTAGGCGTGCCTCTAATTTTAGCCACTTTAGCCTTAGGGATTTTTATGCTTTTCCATGCTTTTACTTTCCGCAAATTATTAGTTGCTGCATGATACTTGTGTTTTTATTTATTTATTTTTTTAAAAATGTTTTGTATGTTTGTCATATTTCCTATTTAAAGAAGTATATAAATGGAGGCTTTCCTGAGCTGGGGGGGGGGGGGGGGGGGCAAGGTAGGTGAGGTTTTTTCCCATCCTTCCCAGGCCCTACCATTTGATTGGGATTTTGCTTGTTATGTTTGTTTATCAATTACACCTAATTCGTCTAAATATATAGCCAAGTGGGTCACAAAGACAAGTTGAAGAATATTTTGGCAGAAAATACATTAACCCTCTCAACCTTTTATTTTTTATGTTAGTTATTTTGATACAAATTATAAGCAAAGATGTAATTGAAGTGATTATTGGAGTGTGTCATGTAACTATTAAAGCTTTGAAAGAAGTTATGAAAATATGGTCCATATTTATCTCTTTTGCATCCAAGGTGTCTCTTTTCATCTTTCTTTTTTTGCCTCGTGTTAAAAGTAGAGGAGAAAGTTTCAACCCTTTCATGTTGAATGTGTCGGTTTGAATAGTGTTTAATCTCAATGGATCAAATGACTTTATTTAGCTAACAGGGGAAAATCAAACTGGTTGAAAGTCGTCTAGGAGTCATAAGAATGCATACAACCTTCTAAACTGTTTTACTTAAAAGTATTGATTATTATGGTAATAATATTGTTTTTATAATCATAATTAATGTGGTAATTCTTTATAGAAGTTTTAAAGATGGCCAGTTTCAACCCGAAGATGTTTTTTTTTTTTTTAATCTTCTGCGAGACCAGCCATCTTTCCACCTCAACAAAGTCTGTTTTATCACACTGTTATTACAGCCAGTTATCTAACTCTAAATTTTATACGATTTATCACAGGCTTCTTTACCAAGTTATATCAATGAGAACCATTGAAATACACAGTGTGATAGCAACAAATGCACCTGATTTAGCTTCCTTTCATAATGACATGGAATTCAACATAACAACCATTTCCACCATGAGTTGTTCCAATCTTAATGGTCCCGGAAATTTAGTCACAGGAAATCCTGCTTTTATCGATTCTCGAACCGCACCGCTTTCTAAATTCGTCAATTTCTCATGCCAAAATACCACAAAGGGGCCCACCATAAATCTAAAATGTGACGATTGCCAGCTTCTTAGTGACAATTTATACATTTCATGGCAGTTTGTTGACCTCCCGAACGTGCCAGCTGCCGCTGTTGGTTTTGAATTTAAGTTAACCGCCAGAGATCGCCAACACAAAAAGCATATGAGTTATGTAAGTGGTTCATTGAGAAATGGAAGCACGAATAGTGCAAAGTTTGTTACGTATAGAGGAAGAGATCCAAATATCCTGCAGTTTAATCTATTTCCGCGAATATTCCGGAATAAACATGATCTTAGACTCATACAACCTCTGTTTCATGATTTCCTTCCGGGTTCATCTTTTAGTGAAGCAAGTCAGCTGCGGGACTCTCTACAAGGTTCTAGCGATGGGTTCGTGAATACCACATTTCATGTCAATTTCCTTTCATCTTACATTGTGCAAATTGACAATCAAAACACTCTCGGGCCCGGTGAGTCATTTGCTGTTTCGATTTTAATTTTGGGACATATTTGTTGAAGGACACTAATAGACGCCAAATGATATGTTGCTTTTAAGCATATAGTGATCTAACTTGTCTTATTATTTGAAGAATGCAGTGGGCTTTCTTGCTGATCTGGGTGGCTTGTACTGTGTTAGTATTGGCATATTTTTCTACCTTTTGGTGCAAGTATGCTTCTTTTTCCCTTTTTCAACTAACGGTTAAATGACGTTAATTTTAGTGAAGAGAAAAATAAACATTTTGCAAGTAAGGCATTCATGTGTTCCTAATTATTTGTTTTCTATAGTGTGAATATAGATTCAAGAGATTTCGTCATGAGGATGGGGTGATGGCAAGTATCAGAAATCGTCGGAAAGCCAAAGAACGGTGGAATAAGGTATGCTATCTTATTTAAGAGTAAATTACGGATTTCGTCCTTGAGGTTTGTACAAATTTCGGATTCCGTCCCTAAGTTTCATTTATTACGGATTTAGTCCCTACCTTTTGACAAATCGTTTCGGATTTCGTCCTTCTGTCAAATTCCTGTTAATTTTTCCCGTTAGTTTTTTTAGAATTCCTATTATGCCCCTGTCATTTATAAATAATAATAAAAAAAAGAAATAGCTTAAAAGAAGGAAGAAGGGAGAAAAGAAGAAAGAGAGAAATAATAGACGCAGCTTCCGGCGACCCTTCAGGCGACCTACTGCCGGCGACCCTTCCGCCGGGTTGTTTGCTTGTTTTCCGCCATGGCTCTAAAATCTCCGCCTCCGCCGACCATATATCATCGTCACCTGACAGATCTGATTTGAAAACCGATGTCATCGCTGTTGACTCGCGATTGAGCTCCAAAATCTCGCCGGAACGGCCGGATCTGCACTGGGCCGTGTCTAAACACGGCCAGATCTTCACCGAAGGCCAACGCCGTAATCAATTTTGTTTGATAGATTGAGCAATATGAAATCAATTGACTTTCATGATTCACAAATCAATTGTGCAAAATTGTTCACAAACAGTCCGTAATCAATTTTTACGATGCTCGAGCTAACAACCGATCACCGTATTCTGACCACCGTCACTGTAATTATAAAGTCGAATCAGAAGCGTTAAGCTCAATCGAGCCGGTTTGATGATGTGTGTTTTACGAGTTGTGAGTGGTCGGAGGTAGGGTTTTCAGCGACGGTGGTGACGGCGGGTGGTTCGCCGGTGAAGCGATGTGCAGGGGAGAGGGTCGCCGGAGTTTAATTGCCGGTCGGTGGTCGCTGCCGGTGTCGGTGGTTGTGCGTTGGGGAAGAAGGGGGGGGGGGGGTTAATTTAAGTATTATAATTTTATTTTTAGTTTAGGTTTTTTTTTCTTTTTTCTTTTTAATTAAGTTTGTTTTTTCTTTTAATTTTTTATTTATTTTTACACAAAAGGGTATTAAGGTCTTTTTACATTCGTTTAACAGAAAATTTTAACAGAAGTTAGTCAAAAGGACGAAATCCGATACGTTTTTGTAAAACTTGAGGACGAAATCCGTAATAAATGAAACTTAGGGACGAAATCCGAAATTTGTACAAACCTCAGGGACGAAATCCGTAATTTACTCCTTATTTAATTTAATTTAACATGTTTGTTTGGATGCTACTAAACTGGCTATAAGTGTGTGGATATATATTTGGGAGCTGATTATTGTGACTTAAAGTCACAATAATGAGTTTCTAAAATTTTGACTAAAGAGATTTGCTTCAGTTATTCACTTTCAAGACAAATTGAATTTTGAGTGATTTGTTTTATTATCGGAAATAGTTAAGGAAGTATGTAAGTTTTACATGGGGTCGTGGAATATTACCGTTTGAAGATGGAGTTTCTATGGAAATGGCATGCTGCGATTGTTTTGCAGTTCCTAAAGGATCATCATCATCATTTAATCGAAGGAAACAAATACGAATGGATACTATTGTGTTCAACAATAAAGTTAGCACACCAAGTGACAAGGTAAGCAGTTAGCAGTTCATACAGAAGCACATAGACATACAAATGAATATGTATATATATGAATGGTCAAACATGAACTGTGTTAATTGAGGACATCAGCTTGAGTGTATCCTTTACATTTTCAGGTATTAAGGGAAATGGATTGTCGTGAAGAACATAATGGAAACATTATTATGAATTCATCTGATGTAGATCCACAAGTCATGGCTACTGCTGATATACCTTTGCCGCCATCCTTAGGTAACTAAAATAACCGAACCTAGAGGTCATAAGATGGGCGGGTTGGTAACGGGTCAAAACAAGGTTGGGTTGGAAAGTGTCACTATTGATAAATGGACGGGGGGGGGGGGGGGGGGGGGGGGCAAAAACTCTTTTTTATCTATTTTTAATTTTTGTGTTTCTTTTTCTTAAAGGAACAATTTGTCAATCATGATTATAAAAAAACATTCTACTATTAACAATTCTAAGAGGGAAGGAATAGTAATTGCACCATATGCGTCCATGTGGGGGAACAGGTGTTTGCCACGTGACATGAGTGTTAAATAAGAAAAATAATTTGTTTTGTTTTTTGTTTCTTATCTTAACACAACAAATTTAACATATGAGTTGGTGGTCTAATGTGTATAGTCGTGTGTGTTTAGCAAACTAGTTGGTTTTGAGTTGGTGGTGTAATGGGTAGTCAGGTACAGTCATGTACCATAGATTTTTTATTTTTTTACTTTTTTATTTCCAATCTTTTAGAATTTAACACAGAAGTTGGTGGTATAATAGGTATAGTCGTGTAACATTACTTTTAGGTCGTAGGCTTAATACTTTAAGTGTTTAGGTCGTTACGTTGTTTTTTTATTTCCGTTTTCTTTACGTAGCATTATAGTATTGCAACTGTTTTGTGTGCCCTTTTTATCCCTGCTGCAACACGCGGGTTGCAAATCTAGTTATTATCATATTAGAAGGCTATGTTTGACCCGTTCCCGTTTTAGCTCTCTTTTATTTATTTTTTTTTAATTGAGCATGTTGACATGTTATTTATCTAAAACACAACCCAAATCGACTCATTTATATGCTCGTGCTGACAGAAATCAGGGCTGGTATGGAAATCAGCATTCCAGAAATCCAGAAAAACATTACAAATCTCTACGAATACAATATGCTGCTTAGAGAAAAGTTGGTTAGCACTCGATCTGCAATCCATGCTTTAACATCGAAGGCTTCTGCATCTTCATCTGACCAATAGTACTCGGTTTGTTTTATAATTCATCCTAGTTACTAGTCATATATACAAAAAGCTAGTCAAATTTGGCACTCAGGTTTTGTACAAGGATCATTGGGTTGTAAAGGGTTTCATATACTAAATTACAGGTGATTAGTTCATGTGCAGAGCACCTCAAAAGCTTCAATTGCACAATGTTTCTTGTTTGATACTTGTGAAAATGTAACTTGTCATAAACATGTGGCCTTTTAGTGGTTAAAGACAATATTTAATGGTAGTTAGATTTGTAAAAGTCTGTTTTTTTTAGAGAAATTAGATGCATGCTTGGCATGTGAAATCATTTTAGTCTTTTCCAAGTATACTTTTTTGCCCTCACATTTTTTTTATTACGCTTCATATATTACGTTAAAAGGATTAAATATAATAAAATGACAGATAAACGGTCAATAAGTGTTATAAGCGTTCAACAAAAGCATAGCTTAAGACCAAAAGAACATTTTTTTAAAACTTAGGGAACAAAGTCAAAATTTCCGCAAACCATAGGACGAGCAAGGCAATTTAGTCTAATTTTAATTGGGAATCGCATATATCCCCTACTTTAGAACAAAATTACATATTTTCTCAAAACATAAGTTTTTAATACATAATTAACAATAACCTGTAAGCATGATTTGGGAATACATGCAATTTCTGAAGTTTAGAGGGGAAGATATGCAAATACCCCAATTTTAATTTATCCATTGAGGTAAGAAAAATACCAACGAAAAAAGGGAGGTGAGAAAATAAATAACTCAATGTCACATATAACCTGACCTTTTGTTTTTTTTAACAGACATGACATCAAATGGACAAGATGCACAAACTCTTCACACCATTGCAAAAGTAAAATAACCAGAGACCAAAGCCAGATTCCCACCGCAATTTACAAACAATCCACAACAAAAATAATATTTAACATAATCGACACGACCCAAAAGCAGTAGTTCAACAAAAAAGAGATGCAAAAACCATGGATCAAAACATCTTAGCATGTATACTCCTGATTGACTCTTTTTTTCCCCCTCTATTGAGCCTCTGGAAAAGGAGCTGTAGGCGGGCGGGTGACTGCGGCTAAGATGTCAGCATACCCAACCAGCCCAACCAAGACATCATCATTCAGAGCTTCAGTCACCCAAACATGTGTGGCACGATGAGACAACATCTGAGCCATGACTGCTGCCAACGAGCTAGTTGTTTTACACGTTAAAGGCACGCTCCTACCCCTATACATGCTTCTATTAACACCAAAACTTTGGCTTGAAGGGTTATGGTTAAAGAACCCAATACTCCTGCTACTAAAAGTCCTTTGCCTGATTGACCGCCCTCCAACACCACCATTTGCTGAATTGGTACCATCTTTGCCACCGGCCGCCACCAAATCAGGAAGATACCTCGGAGATAGATTATCTTCAACACCTGTCACAAACTGACCTGCAGAAAGATTAGCAAGAGCCCATGCAGCGGCTAGATAATCACATTTCCATAATTTAGAAGCCGAGATCTCTCCAATAATCTTGTGTTGACCATCTGGTGTCGGGTCAACAACTGCAAATGCACTTGGCTCACGAGGGATCTTGAGGGCAGCTTCTATTGCAGGTGCTGATGCTTCAATTGAGCAATAATTAGGGTTGACTGCACCCAGAGATAAGATGGAAGAGAGAGGAAGGGGAGCTAATGCTCCTAAACAACCAATTAAAAATCGGATAACATCTTCTCTTGAAAGACAACAATATTTGTCGCGGATTATAGTGGTTGGTGTTGAAGATGAAGATCGGTTGATATTGGGAATTGTAATGTTTGGATTACTATCGATATTTTTGAGCCATTTTCCGTTGTAGAGAATTGAAAATCGTTTGCTCATGCCACGCCATCCTATGCTTTTTGGAACAAGAAGACGCCTCACCCCGTTCTTCATTATCTCCAATGCATCTATTAATCTAGCAAAAAAAAAATATATTTGATCAATAAGGAAGTTCACACTTTGCTCGTGTGGTTTCTATGAGTCCTTAAAAGAAAAGAGAGGGAACACATAAACATAAGTTTTCTTACCCTTTATAGAGGTGGAAATTTCAACAACTAAATGAGTATAAACCTCCAACATCACTTTATTAAAAAAAATATATAATTTTGTAATCATATTTGGCACTTGTTACGTAAAAAAAAGTACAGAACTTTGAACAGCAAGTGTTTTTCGGGTCAACCCAGTCCTAGTATGTTGATTCTTGATTCTTTGTATGAAGTGTGACATACAAAGGAGTCCCCAACAGCAAACTTTAGCCCTTCTATCTTATGGACATATCACTTGCAAGAATTTGATAGTATGTATCTAACATGAATATAAACCGAGACTTGTTGTTGATCATATATATGGTAACAGATCAATTTCAAGTTGTATTTCACCAATGCATTTCACTATAATAGTATAATCAGACTTTCGACAACTTGACTTTTGCTTATTTGGACCATGTTTGACCGGTACAATCAACCCATTTCAGTTTTAACCATGTTTTAAAACTTTAATTTGAAGAACAAATCAAGCCTCTTGGTTGAAACTGCACCTCCGAACATGATATATATGCAAATCCTATGTTGTCAAAGCACAGCCCACATACGAAGCCCAACACAACTTTGTCGCCTCGCTTCAAAACCCCGCTTTCAAGCCCTCAGACACATTTTCAGGCTATTTTTCGGCCAAAAATCATCTGAACAGATCTGAAACAATTACACTAGCCCTAAACAAGCATGTAATCGACTTAAAACAGTCTAAACTAGCCCAAAACAATCCTAAAACATGTCTAAAACCCCTTAAAAATGTTATTTTATACTATCGGGCTCGCTTTAAAAAACGATATTTTTTTAGGCTTCATGCAGCTATTTGCAGATCTAACTAAACCATCACAAATACTGATTGAGAAATCAAGTATGAGTGCATTATAAAGGCATTGGTCTTCAAATAATAATAATAAATAATAATAATGACATCCACATTTGCCTCTTTAGTACCAGAACAGTTATTAAATAATGTCAAAATTAATCTTACTTTTCCATTAAAATATAATCTTTGTTTGAAATCTCAAATCCAGACTTACCACTAGTCTATAAACAAACATCTGAACTAGTTACAGAATGTATAATGAAAAACGAGGATGAAAACCAACCTTGTGCCAGGATCAACTTCCTTCAACAAAGTATTATCAGGAACAATGACCTCAGAAACAGGCGTCTTCAAAGCCTTCTCTTGATCATTCAAGCAGTCATCTTTAGCCAAAAAAGCAACAATATCCAATGGATTCAAGATCCCCACAAACCTCTGATGCCTCATTTCCGCGTTCTCAATAAAACCCTTTTGCACCGATCGTCTTTTCCAAACAGCAATCCCGCACTCCGTCGATTCTCCGATCGCCCTGATCGCCGCCTCCACCGTTTCATTCTCCGTGAACTCGACCATCTCCGGCTTCCCCACCGTCAGATCCCCAACCACATGGTACAAAAACACCGACGCCATTTGCTTGATTTCCGATTTTAGGGTTTTGAAAAAAAAATTGGGTGAAAATCAAACTTCAATTGGAACGAATGAGTTAGTTATAAGAGGGTATGCAGGAAGATTAGAAGAAGGTGGAAACGAGTGATGGGTAATTTGAGAAGTGGCTTCAGAGAAGAAGAGATGAAGTGAGAGTAGGAGAAAGAATTGGCCATGGAGCAAGAGGAGTGATTTGTAGAAGAAAGCCCATGAAAAGATGAGATTTGGTGGAAATTACAGTCTGTGAAATTTGAAGAATGATAAGGTTGTGCAGAGGAGAAGGGGATGGAGGGAGGAGAAGAGATATCAATTTTAATCAAGGAATTATTGAGTTGGAGTCACTACCTGACAATAAATAACATGTTCTTGATGGAGTGTGGTATGATGAGATCCAAAAATGATTTTTGCTACCATTTCATGTACTATTAAACAAATTATTAGTCATGATAATGACAAGGTTTGAAAATGATATGAAAAACAATGTTATTTTTGATTTGGGTGTTAAACGAATCGTGTTTGTGGGTTGGCGAGTTAATTCAACTCGAACTCAAGATTTTTAATGTGAACTTAAACATAATTCGGACTTAAAAATCATATTACACATATGAACTCAAACCCGACATAAAAATTTACGGGTTGATCCAAACACGATCTGTCTGATCCGAATTTTAACTTATAAAACTTAAAAATTACTTTGAAATTATCGTTTTACAAAAGTTGTACAAATGTTTATAAAATAACTATATTTTAATTATTAAATCTTATTATTAATTTTTTAAAAGTTTTAAACTTAAATAAAAATTACAATATAAGACATATTTAAAAATATAAAATATGAAATAAATAAGTTAAAGTCTAAAGGTGTCAACCCGTCAATCCATTTAGACTAAACCCTAACCTGCACATTTCATGTCGGTTTTCAAGTCATGTAAGAAATACACACCCCTAATTTTAAAAACGACAAATTATCCATCAAGTATTTTACACCCGTTTTAAAAATAATTTAGTAGAAATAGATACACGAACTGGATGATGAAGTTCATCTTCAAGAAGAACCCGTCGGAAGAGCCACGTGGAGACATTTAATTAATTAATTAATTATGTTTATGTTTAATTTTAGGTTTAATTATGTTTAATATACATATTGTTTATATTAATTTTGGGTTTTATTATCAGTTTGAACAATTCCCCCCCTTTTAATTAAAAATTTTCACCAAAAAATTTGAATTTCCCACCATTAGTTCAAACTACACCCAAAATTTCGAGCTAAATTTACATATTGTCGATTCATCATATATATACTTTTCCCTCTCACTTTATCAGAAAATTTCTAGCTAGTTAAACGCCTCCAGCGAATAACCAGGTCTTCTTTCTCATCCATATCATTCACATCTTCCATGGAGCTTCAACAACGAATAGCTTCAACAGACATCGCTAGCAATTCTTCAGAAGTGGGATGTGATTTGGGAGACCAATCAGTCCAGAAAACGGTAATTGTCAAGTTATTCCGTTTCATTAATTACAATCTGTTTCATAAAATTGTTTCTTTTGTTTATTATTGATACACGTTTAACTTGGGATCCCTGTATTTGTGTACAGTTACAGATCAATAAAATTTCGTTTCATACATAATTAATTAGGAAGGGGTATATTTTGCAAAAATCCTCTCCATTCATTTCAACCCATTCATTTTATGCTAAATTAGTTATTTTTATGCTAGGAATGTTGAGGTCAAGCACATGCACATGTTTGTAGATTCATGTTACTGGTGAACCTACTTTCTTCTTTATGTACACTACTAGAAATGGTGAACTGTTTGTTTATATCCACTAAAGACATGATGTATTCCGCTCTTCCCTTTGGATGTCTTTAATTTGTGTATAACATATCAAATAATTAGTCAATAGGGTCTTTATGTGAGATATTAATAACTAAGAACTAATTTATGTTACTCTGGTCATTACTAGCTAGGAAATGATCCTTAGTGGACATATATAGGAATGTTTCCAACATTTTTTGTATGTTCATGTTGATGTCATGCATCTGCTACTTTGCTAGAAATGGTGAACTGTTTGTTTTATATCCACTGAAGACATGATGCGTTCCACTCTTCCCTTTAGATGTCGTTAAATTTGTGTATAACATATCAAATAATTAATCAATAGGGTCTTTATGTGATATATTAATAATTAAGAACTAATTAAGAGATAACGAATCAATAGGGTCTGCATGCTTTCCTATTTATGTACTTTGTTAAAAAGCATCTAACTACATTCTGTTGATTATACAAAATTCAAGGATCGATCCAACAACACTAATGGTGAATTGGAAAAACTTGAGTTCGAACTTAAAGAGGAGAGACTTCTTCGGGATGCAACAAATGAACAAGTTAAGGTACTCTTCTTGAAGTTTGAAGAATCGGAGAAAAAACTTGATCTACTTATAGATCATCTATCTGCACTTGGACCACCGTTACCACACCAACTTAATGCTACGGCATCTACAGAGGTGAATTCTTTACATCACAACTTAATCATACTATTCTCAAGTACCTTATAATAACATACACTCTTGTTCATGAAGAACACAATCCGGATGAACTCTTGTTCCTGAAGAACACAAATAGATGCAAGTTCTGTAGGAGAATCGTAAAATTCCAACAAGTTCCTGGTTTTATAAGAATATAT